>CAUYQG010252330.1:0-10581 GCA_963574415.1 Tarsius wallacei
TTAGGCCAGGTGCAGTGGCTCACACCTATAATCCCAGCACTTTGGAAGGCCATGGTGAGAGGACTGTCTGAGCCCACAGGTTCGAGACCAACCTGGGCAACTCAGCAAGACCTCATCTCTACAATAAATCAAAAAATTAGCCAGGTGCGGTAGCACGTGCCTATAGTTCCGCTACTTGGAAGACTGAGGCGGAAGATCGCAGGAGCCCGAGTAGCTGGAACTACAGGCGCGTGCTACCGCACCTGGCTAATTTTTTGATTTATTGTAGAGATGAGGTCTCGCCAAGTTGCCCAGGCAGGTCTCGAACCGGCGAGCTCAGGCAATCCACTCACCTCAGCCTCCCAAAGTGCTGGGATTACAGGCTGAGCCACCGAGCCCAGCTGACTTGTTTTATCTTAAACTACCAGATCATTCCTTCTGTAGCTCAGGAGAGCACCCCCTCCATCCCATTTGCTCACGGTATCCCTATAATCTTTGTGCTCTCGCTACAATTCTTTGGGTTCCATATTTTCCTTATTCCCTTCCATGTCTAGTTGGATTGCAGAGAAATAAAAACTAAATAACCACAACAAAAAAAGAGAAGGTATTGTTTTGGTAATTTATGGAAGGCAGAGGAAGCTTTTGGTGAACATGAGTCATTCATAAAGAAATGATAAACATTTCAAGATTGTCAAAGTATTTTATGTTTCTTATGTTATTATAAACTCCTGGGAGCAAAACCCAAAATGTACATACATACATTGTACATACAAATGTACATACAAATATACATTCACACCCTCATTAATATGCACATTAAATATTAATAGCATGGTAGCCACAATAATAAAACAGTAATAAAAGAAGCATCACCAGGAAATACAATAAAAACCGCCAAATTAATGGTTTCTTAGTATTTAGGAAATAGTAATCACTACAAGCCCTAATTGCAGACAAATTTTAAGTTAAAAGTTGAAATGGAGGAAATCAAGAGTCTCTACAGCTATGAGAATCTGGACTTTCTCACGTTGGTCTGTGGAGGTCCAAGCTTCATGAGTTTTTCGTCTTGTCATCTCCAGTCCCAGTGAGTTGTGTGTTACCTGTTTTTATAACCTGGGAAGCCCCCGGTTCTCATACCTGAGAACTCAGTCATTCACATAGGTCACACTCACCACTCAGGCATAAGTTTTTTGCATTTGACCAGTATTATCAGTTTGTCACTTATTCACCCAAGGATTCTACTTTGTTGTTTGTTGGGAGTTTTGCTTAGCCTAATTATGATCTTGTGGGATTACATCCCCTCTTTGCATTTGCATGCTCAGTGTTTACTGATGATCACCTCTGGTAAAGAATTTTAATGCAACCCCGGAGGCTCTGTCATACCATTCCTGGTTAGTAATGAGAGAGCAGACAGGCAAATTAGAGGAGATGATTTGCTATTTGTGAGAGATAGCTCACCCTTTGCTTTTCCTCCAATGTGGAAAGGAGGATAAGCTTCTGTTGACTTCTCACTGCCCTCTCTGCTTTTCCTCTAGGGAAGTGCAAAATATCTCCTGTTCCTGCAACCTACATGCCACTCAATAACTCATGGAAAGAGACATATTTCACCGAAAAACAATGTCAGTAAACAACCTCAGGCCTATCAGCTGAGCATCATTGTCATCTTGCAGGCTCACCTGCTGAGAATCCAGTGAAAAAAAGTGATCCTGAAAGAACTTATCTTGACTGAATGTGAGATGACTAGATTTTTGTCTCCAAGACCATGGGCTGCTGCTATGGTCTGACTGTTTGTGTTCTCCTGAAATTTGCATGTTGAAATCCTAACCCCCAAAGTGATGGTTTTTGGAAGTGGAGGCTTTGGGAGGTGATTAGGTTGTGAATATAGAACCTTCATGAATGAGCTTAGTGTTCTCATTTAAGGGACCCCAGAGAGCTAGCTCCCATCATGTGACAGCAAGGTATAAAGGTGCCACCTACGAACCAGAGAGTGGGCCCTCTCCAGACACTGAATCTGCTGGCATCTTGATCTTGGACTTCTAGCCTCCGTAACATTGAGGAATACATTTCTTTTGGTTATAAGTCACTGGTCTATGGTTTTTTGTTACAGCACTTTGAATGGACTAAGACAGCCACACAGAGATCAGGGTTATCCCAGGCGATTCTCATCAGGGAAGTGAAATAGAGATTTGGGAAGGATTGTTGAAACAACAGGACTACCTAGGAGAGAACCAACCCAGAAAAGAAGGTTGGTTTCCAGCTGGTCTTGCGTCCCCCAAGTGCCCTCACGATCTTAATTTCTCTGAGGGGACATTAATTCTGTAAATGCCCAAAGCAGAAGCTCAGGAGGACTTCCTGAAATGTCTATTATCTCATGTCTCCGGGCTGCAGTATGAACTGCCTAGAAGGATGGATGCTTAATTAAAACTGCAGAGGTATGGATCTGAGAATGCCCACCCCTAGACTGAATGTCAAGTGGGGAATGATTTTAACATTGGATTCTCCTTACAGAGGTCAGATACATCTGCTGTCAGTGGAGAAACAAAACCTGGGGAGGATCTGACCACATGTTGGTTTTTGGAAGGCATTTAATTAACTCTGCTTTTTCCCTCCTCATGAGACAGAAAGACCACTCACTGCCAGGTCTTGAAAAGGAGACTGGACACCTCCTGCATCGCACACCTGTTTGTCACTCGGTTCTCTCTGCACGGTGCCTGGCAGGTGCTCAAGAAAGTGGCCTCTGCTGCTGCTATTATGACTAGGGATCAGGGAGGATGCTCTGAATCTCAAGTGCTCTCAAATCTCGGAGGCGGGGAAGATCATTATGGGTAGAATAGGTAGGAAATACTTTATGGGGGAGATAAAATATATGCTGAGCTGTAGAGGAGCCACCGAGGCTTAATCTTTTACTCACAATAGAGGACAAAATGGAATGAGTAGGAGGGGAGTGAGAGAACAGAAAGGAAAAAAGGCTAGAAAGGAAATGAGAAGAGAAGAGAAGTGATGAAAAGCCACAGGGGCACAGTAAAGGATACAGACAGGGAGGAGGATTTTGTGCCTTTAGAAAAAAATGTTCCTTGCAGATGGTATCCTTGTGACATCCTGGACTTACTCATCTTGGTGATCTCATTGAGAAGTCACTGAGAACTATTGACATCATAATAGATCACACGGAAATAACTCACAAATTAAGAAGGATCCTCATAGTCCTGGTCTGGAAAGAGCTTAAAGGCAAAAGAAAAGGAGAGTTCAGGAAACCCTGAGGGGTTCAGTGTGTCCAGCAGGTTGATCGTGGAGAAGGGGGCATGGCTTCCATAATGTCACACTCTGTCTAATCCCTTCCACCTGAGGAGCACCTCCCTGCCTCCCAGGTAATCACCCAAACCCAGAGCACATTAAAATAACACACTGTCAGCCGGGCTTGGTGGCTCAGCCTGTAATCCCGCGCCTTGGGAGGCTGAGGTGAGTGGATTGCCTGAGCCCACGGGTTCGAGACCCACCTGAGCAACTTGGTGAGACCTCACCTCTACAATAAATAAAAAAAAAAAATTAGCCGGGCGTGGTAGTGCGCACCTGTAGTTCCAGCTACTTGGAAGGCTGAGGTGGAAGGATCGCTGCAGCCCAGCAGGTCGAGGCTGTGGTGGCCGGGAGCGGCCACTGCACTCCAGTCTGGGTGACAGAGCGAGACTCCAACTCAAAAATAAATAAATAAATAAATAACACACTGTCTCCAAGCACCCCCACGTAACACCATGTTCAGCATACTCCCCAGTCATGCATCCTACTGGGAAGGTTCATTGTTCTCACTGGTCAAGTCCCTCCAACCTTCATATCCTTTTCTTGTTCTGTCTCTAAGATGAATCCTTCTCTGAGTGCTCCATGAACCCTGATTTCATAACTACCTCCACTTAAGCATTTTGTAATGATTTCATGTGTGAATTTTGCTTTTGTATCAGGATGTCCTGTTCTACTCTGGATTTTCTGATACTTTGTTGAGACCTTGAATACACAGGATGCTCAAGATGTAAACCTGTTAGGCAGTGGTGGCCACCCTTGTTGTGTATTGGTGGGCTTATTAAGATGATCTTGAAGATAAATGACTGAGTCAAATTTAAAATTCAGATTGCCAGCTTCATCCCTTAGAATTTTGGGGTGTTTGGATAGCAAAGGCCTCTCAAATACCAAGTTCACTACTCTTCAAATCAATGCTTTGGAAGCTGTCTTTTGTGGCAGAACAGAAATCCTTTCAGAAAGGGCCATGTAGCACAGGGGTGTTGAGTGTGAGTTTTGGGTTTGAGTGTTGCCTTTGGGCTTTGGGTTTGAGTGTGGGCGTTTATCAGCAAGTCTGAGAAATAGTGAGGTGCTATGTTTCTTCATCTGCAAAATGAGAATCATACCTTTGAGAGAAAGAGTGCTCTCACACAAAGCCAGATATGTAGTAAACAGCCCCTAAGTGTTAGCTATTAATAATTGTGATTTATTCAGGAATATCCAGACCCTCTTCTAGTCAGCATCCTCTGTCTATTGAAAATGGTAATTATTCAAAAATGACTGAGGTTTGTTGGAAAATAAAGTTGAGCTGCGTTGCCCATCATTGTTCAATGAAATGCCACAGGTGGCGTTAAGGTGACCTACGCTGAGCTGGCAGGTTATATTAGATATAGCCTTTGCTGGCTATCATGATGATGCAACTTTTAACAAGGATGGATTTTGGGGAAATGCTGATGAAAGAATAACAATACAAACTGTAAGACTTTGTTTAAAAATTTCTGCAAAGACATATCTCAGGTGGACAGTAAACAATAGATATCCACCTGGGGCTATTTGAAGGGAAGGGCTGTGATCCTGTTATCTGGCACTGGGAGGGGAGAGCTGGGCTGGGAGGATGCCAGGGGAAGAGCTCAGGTCCAGGCTGGCATCCCTGGAAAGCCCACAGTTGGCACGACCCCAGCAGGACGCACTGAGAAGGGCACAGTTCCTCTGTGCTACTCTCCCCAGGAAAGCAGAACCACAATCTAATCATCAGAAAGCATCAGACAGTCAGCTGATCCTTCATCTTTTTTTTTTTGGTGCTTCTATGACTGAGCTTACCCAGAGTATGTCATAGGGCACAGCAAGGTCTCTGAGACTAACTGGCTACAGGAAACATACATCTTCATTAAAATGGTTTTAGACACAGAGACTTTTCCAACTTTCTTTTCTGAACCAGACCTCTCTGTAAACTTTAACTACACAGAATGCCTTAGAAAAACACACTTCACATAGCTCCATGGGGAATTTTTGCTCTCCCCCTGTCGTTTCAGAGGGCTTCATGGACTTTTTTTTTTCACCCATAGGCAAAAAACTCACTGCATTTACATCCACTACAGAACCCTTTTTATTTGTCATTGCCATGGGTATTTGTGTGTCCACACTACAAGTCTTTTCCTTGTTTATTATTATTTTTGGCATCTCTTTCACTTGTTCACCCCCAAGTGCTCAAAACGTGCTTGGTAAGTGTACAGGGATTGTGCTCATTGCCTATTATGTACAGAAGACTGCCCCAGATGTTCGGAGCTTGAAGAAACCACTGCATTCAGGTTTCTAAAGTTCTTTGAGGACAGTGAGCAAACAAAAGAATGCTTGAGAGCATAAGGCAGAATCTGCCCTGTGGCAGGTACAAGGTAAGCAGTACCTTCTACCAGTGGGTAGGGCTCCTAGACCATCTTGCTGGCCACTTGTTCCTCAGTCCCTGCGCCTTTCTCAGCCAGATGCCAGAAGTTGTGGGTCTGAAGGCTGGAGGGAGTTGGGGAAGATGTAGCTGGATGGAGTTATCAGAAAAGGCTAATAGAGAAGCAGGACTGAGCTGGGTTCTGAGGAACGTGGGACTGGGTGGAGCAGAGGGGTGTTTTAGGGGAAGGAAGAATGGGGACAAGGTCTCAGATCAGAACGCCTGCACATGCCCAGAGGGAAGAATCCTTCCTGGGAGTAAGCTTAGAAATAAGCTTAGAAGGGGGACCTCTCATGCCTAAAGAAAGATTTTGGGTTTTTTTTTATAGACAACAGATTATCAAATATTATTTTTGAGAGGGATAATGTAATAGAAATGGATACATGTTGGGACAATAGTAAGTACTGAAGTGAGTATATGAGAGCTATTGCAAATATTTATGGTCTTATTTAACTGGTGACAGTTTCCATAGGATGGAAGGAAACAGAAGAAATATTATAATGACAGCTTGGGTAAGACTGTTGCTCACTGAATACAGAAGGAAGAATGAATAGGAAGCATTACTGATTTAAGGCAACAGGCCAAGGTAGAAAGAAGACGTGACCAGAAGTCAGGAGACCACTATTCTGATATAATGTCTCCAACCAGCTAGTTCTGTGACGTTAGGAAGGTGACTTCTTTGGGTCACCATTTAATCATAGGTGAGATAAGTACCAATAAAAAAGGCACTCTTTCTCAAATGTGCTTGAGAATGAAATGATAATTGATATAAAAACCTTTTGAAAAAAGAAATATCAGTCAAATAATTGTCATCATTAATATTGTTGTGCAACTGGAATCCTTCTGATTCATTAACTTTGCAAGTTGTTCCCAGCTGAAAGAATTTGGAGGACATACAGTTCACCAGTATATGTGTGTTTCTTGAGGGAGATCAAAAGACTGTTTTGCATCACTGCAGGAAGGGAATTTACAATTTCCAGGCAAAACAATAAAAATGAGCAATCTCTCCCCAAGAGCTTGTCTCCAAAAGACATGATTCCCATAAAAATAATAATTGAGTTGAGGCATAACCATATGTAGTACACAAGCATTCTCCTCAGTTCCCCTGCAGTGGGAGGAAGTTTTCACCGGCCATAACAAACATAAAATACTAGGTAAGTCACAGCCTGCGTGATCTCTCAGGCAACATGCTCGCTTTGCTGCTGCCTTTTTGTGTTCGGGCTTCCAGCACACCTATAATTTGCAAGCCCTGAATCGGTGCTGAGAGAGTTATTACACACCTAAGCTTGTGGCTTTAAGATCAGCAGAATTTCTATTAGGGGATTGGGCTTCTAGACTATCATGCTGGCCTCTTGTTCCTCTCTCCCTGTGCCTTTCTCAGCCAAATGCCAGCAGATGTGGGACTGAAGGCTAGAGGGAGTTGAGGCAGATGTTTGCTGTAGCTTTGGGAATAACCAGCTTCTAAATGACAGATGAGGGTCTACCCAGCCTTCAGGCTCAGCTTCAATAATGGTCAAATGTTCTGCAGGTGTCAGGGGGATTCGTAGTGTCATTTTTTCAGGCTCAACATTAATTTGAGGAGGTAATGAAATCTCAGTATGTGTCCATTGTTAGATCTATGCATCCCACACCGTAATAAATGTTTGGCGAAAATTACCTCATTTAATCTTCACTAGCATGCTAGTGTCCATCTTACGGATGAGAAAACTTAGTTTGGAGAAAGCAAGCACTTATAAAACCTCAGAGCTAATAAATGGTAGTTCCAAAATAAGGCCAAAGACTACAACTTATCCAAGAATTTCACTCATTTTGGAAGCTTTCTGACGTCCTGGGAATGAGAGTTCCTGCCCCACAATCTTACCTTTATACTTGGCACATACTAAGCACTCAAAAAGAATTTTTGGATTGATTCATCACAAAAGGAATGGAGGTGAAAATGTGGCATCTGCAGCCCAGTGTGAGAAGAAAATTAGCTGGACCAGAGCCCCAGAGATCACAGAAGTACTGAGACTGACCTTGGGAAAGGAGGTAGGGAGTTGAAAGGAATAAAGAACCAAAGAAGTGAGAAATGAGAGAAAAGTGGTGAAAGTTAAAGCAAAAGGGGTTAAGAAAGTAGAGGGAAAAGGCAGAGGCAACTTACAGAAATGCGTGTGAGGCATTAGGAAAGTTGACTTCATACAATTGTTTTAAGACAACACTGTTCTCAGGTAATGACTGTCTTACATATTTATATTGAAGTATAGGAATGGGTCGTTTAGACAGTCTGAAAATTAAATGTATGCACTGAAAATCAAAGCCCTGAATGGATGCCCACGGGATGTGCATACTAACCACATAGGCTGTTTGCTCATTTTGTCAACTCTGACCACGGATGTCTTTGTTCTCCCTTCCTCCGAGAAACAGAATAGAGCTGTCACTGGGAACCATTTCCCCCAGGTGTCGGTCATGTGGCAAAGGCCCTGCAGACCCAGGGGTCATTTGCCTCTTTTTTGGAATCAGGGAGAAGGTTCTATGGGCCTGTCTAACCCTTGTAGACACTTAGTTGTCTCAGACAACTCCTTGACCCATGTCTTATGTTTTACGCCATTGGTAACAGGAGATAGACTTCTGTCTTTTCTTTCCCTGACTTATTCCTTCCAACTAAGGTATCTCACTTTTGGTCCATTATGGAATAACATTTTGTATTTTGTATCTTATAGCCCTAGATCAAGCACATCACTTTTGTTTCAAACTGTAGAACATCTCAGAAAAAAACAATGAATACAAAAGTTTTCCACATAGGCGGATCGACTCTCTCTCTTTTTTCACTGCGTCCTTGAAGGGAAACCTAGGCATAACAGGTCACTTGAGGCACAAATAATTTTTTGCAAGCAATTTAAGTCAAAATAAAAGTCATATTGTAGAGCAATATAAACTGTATTTCTGTCAGCAGTTGGAAGGTGAGGCAGAAAGATGGACAGCCCAATGGCAACAGCAGGTAGGGGAGGTCGTTGGGGTCTCAGCCTTTCCTTGCATCTCTCGTTTATGTCAGGCTTGTGTAATGAGATGTTAAAGCTGTAATTCATCCTGGCCCTTCTCCTCAATATTTCTTCACTCCAAGACCTAGTCACTTCCAAATCTTTGGGTGTCTCTCCTTTTGTCATGAGCTGCTTCAACCCTGCTGATTCCAGGGCCTAGAGGTTGGAAGTGACTTGGAAACCTGGAGGAGTCCTAAAAGTTGGGATGTGTGAATGCGGCAGAGGGTGGGATATTGGCCAAAGAGGGAGCAATTAACTCAGCTGTGATCCTTATCGGTTTATACTATTGTGGTACTGGAAAGAAAAGTACATTCCAAATTTTGAACAAATGCTTTGACAGAGGAATTATTTCATAAGCCTGAGACTGCCTTTGAGCTGATGATTAAATCCCTTCCTCTTGTTTCTGGGCTGGCATACATGTCTCAGTTTATTTTGCATTTAGATGTGGCTGAGGGCCAGGGTTTTAGGCAATTGAATGTTAGGTGTACCACTCTTCATGCTAGATTCTCCATGCTCTTCTTCTTTCTCCATCCTGATGCAGATGCACAGCACATGTCTTGACAGCTACATGTGGGACACAACTGATTCCCCAGATGGAAGGAGCTTGAGTTTTCTTATAGGGGAGGAGAGCTGCCTGCAGGTCTGTCACACTCATGTTGAGTGTTGTGGGAGTCACAAATCTGAAAGCGTATGTTTGTTGCAGCATTATTCACAATAGCGAAAACATGGAACCAACCATGTTGCCCATCAAGACTCGACTGGATTAAGAAAATGTGGTACATATACACAATAGAATATTATGCAGCCATAAAGAAGGACAAACATATAGACTTCGCAGCAACTTGGATGGATTTAGAGTTGATCATACTCAGTGATCTATCACAGAAACAAAGAACAGAATACCATGTGTCCTCACTCATAAGCGGACCTTGAACAATTATCATAATACTATAAGAAAGGGATTGACAGTAGTGGGAAACTGTCAGGGGAGGGAGGGTGGGAGTGGAATTTGAGGGAGGGGCACACCTCATCAACAAGGGTACCTGCATAATCAATGTTTGTATATCTAACCCTGAATTGTATCCCACATCTTCATAATAAAAACAAAAAATAAAAATAAATAAATAAAACTACTTACAGAGGATGAAAACCTTAGAACTAAGGATTTTCCCCCAGAGAAATATTAACGGAAACATCAAAAATAAATAAATCTGAAAGCAATAACTCAAACACAAACAAGTTTGTTTGTTATAGTAACAAGTAGAGTTGAGAGAGAGTACTTTATTTTTCAGAAACACTCTTTTTAATTAAAAACCATAAAAATAAATCTAAGTTCAATAGACAAAATTGCTAATTCTGAGCCAGGCCAGATTTTGTTTTTTATCAATACATAAAAATTGTACATTTTATGGGGGACATGTGATAGTTGGATATATGCATGCAATGTGTAATGATCAAGTCAGGGTAATTGTGATATCCGTTGCCTCATTTACCATTTCTCTGAGTTGAGAACATATCAGATCTCTTCTAGTTATTTTTGAAATACACAATACATTATTGTTATCTATAGTCACCCTGTCATCTGTCGAACACTAGATGCAGTTCTTTTATGTAGCTGTATTTTTGTCCCCATTAACCAATGTCTTTTCACTCCCCTTTCTTTTCCCCTCTCCAGCCTCTGATAACCACCATTCGTCTCTTTACTTCTTTGAGATCCAATTTTTTTCACATGCTATACCTGTCTTTTTGTGCCTGATTTATTACACTCATTATTTTAATACTTAACAAGCATTTATTGAGTAAGCAATTATTTATTTGGGGGGCTTCATGCTAATGAGATGCTTTTATCAGAAAAACTAACATACCTATGCCCTAAAG
>CAUYQG010252332.1:0-27914 GCA_963574415.1 Tarsius wallacei
CTGTGGAAAGCAGTGTGGCGATTCCTAAAAGCTCTAAACACCAACCTCCCATATGACCCCGCGATCCCCCTACTGGGAATATACCCTGAAGAACTCAAATCACTTTATAAAAAAGATACCTGCACTCATATGTTTATTGCAGTATTGTTCACAATAGCAAGAACCTGTAAGCAACCTTGCTGTCCATCAAAAGAGGACTGGATTAAAAAATGTGGTACATATACACAATGGAATACTATGCAGCCATAAAAAAGAACGAAATCATGAATTTTGCAGCAACCTGGATGGAACTAGAGTCTATAATACTGAATGACCTCTCACAGAAACAAAAAACTGAGTATCATATGTTCTCACTCATATAGTAGACCTTGATCATCCAACATATTACCACAAGAAAATGACTGACAGTGGTGGGAAACGATGGGGGTTGGGAGGGATAGGGGAAGGGATTAATGGTAGTAAATACCTGTCTGGGGATGGGGGACACTTTTTATCAACAAGGGTGCCTGAACGAGACATATTTGTGTACCTAACCCTTAACTGTACCCCTCAATATCACAATAAAAAAATATTGTATATAGATTAAAAAAAAAAAAGAAAGATAATACAGAACGGAAAAATAACCACTAAGGCTTGACATCCAGGTATAGCCACTACAGGTGAGCACAGCAGTGAGGTATTCGATGCAGAGAAGATGCATGTTGGAAACACGAGAGGCCCCTGGTCAAGGATGACTGACGGTATTTGCTCTTGGTCCAGGCAGAAGCAGCAAGGGTTCTGCTTACCCCGGGAGGCAAAAAAATCTTTGTTAGACTTATAAGTTGTTGTCCTTGATATGTGGTAAACCATACAAATAACAAGATACCTCATATCCAGAAAAATAGCTTCTAAGGCATTTCATGTATGGCATATTCTCACACTAACCCATCTCATATGAGGATGTTAAAAATAACAGTGACTCCTCATACCCATAAACTGACTCACAAGAGATAGCAGAGACAATCTCATCCAGACTCTCGACTACAAAGATAAAGACATTGTCAAGAATGAACATATATTAGTCAAAGCCAAAAATTACAAATAGTGTCAAAAGCAGGAGAACGCATATCTCTAAAAACTCACCAGAACTAACAAAATAAAACATTATGTTAAGAATAATTAAAATCCTCACTAAGATCAGTGAGAAGGTCACATTCATGAAACAAGATCAGGCTGCCAACTAAAAATAGCATAGTTGTTATATGTCAATATTTACATATACACATGTACTACTGATAACTTTTTGAAGCTTAATAGATGGCATGAATAAGTGGGTATAAACGAAAAAAAAAATTTCCACCTAGAAATTCACACTCAACAATTTTCCCAGAATGTAATACAAAAATGACAAAGTGAAGTAAAAAAGTTCAAAGTGAGATAAAACGTGCTCAGAAGTCATAGCAATTTTCTCATTACAGAATTAAAGAAGTGAAATGGGAAAAACAACAGCAACACTAGGTACAAATTATGAAGAACAAATGCCTGAGATTTTAGATCAAAAGGAACTGTGAGGGCCAATAAAGATATAAAAATAAAAACAACCAGCACCTTGACAAATACCAGATCTTCAAAGATAAAGAATAAAGGGAGGGAGAGGAAATCTAAGCTCTTCCCAGAAGAGAAAAAATAACCGTAGAATGAAATACGAGTCAGACTGGCCTGTTCTTGTTTCAGTAATATTGTCTAGAAGAAGATGTTGGTGTATTTCAAAGACTTGAAGTTAAAATATATTTTGAAAAATTGTGTACAGAATTCTTGACCAGATCATTTTTGCCAACTCAAGTCAGGAAAAAAAGAAGCAATCCAGCAAGATGCAACAAAAATCATGAACCTGTACATCTAAAAAGTAACATGACCTCAAAATATGTAAAACAAATGAATAAAACTAGAATCAGAAGCTGAAAAATATTATAATAATCATTGTGTTTTTACATATAGCTCTAATGAAAGGAAAATCAAGTACAAGACTATAGAGAATTTAACAAACGCATAAGAATTATTTACAAAAATGTTATATAATTAGTAAAAAAGAAAATTTACTATAGTCTTCAAAATGACACATTTAAGCCATGTTCACAGTGTCATGAATTCAGAAATTAAATGTAAGGGTTACAAAAATAATAACAGAAAAGTCAGATACTTTAAAATTTCAATACAAACTTCTAAATTATACCTGACTTAAAGATTACATATAAATTCAAATTTTAAATTTTTCTAGAACAGACTATTTATCAACACCTTGGATGACATCAAAATAATTATTACAGGAATATTTAAAGCTTTTCATTTAATAGGATAGACGAAAAGAAAAGCCAAAAAATGGTAGATTACAGCATAACTAATATAAAATGAAATAAATAAAACTAAATACATCAACAAAATGGAAAGTTGGTCCTAAAAAGCCAATACATCAGATGGACCTTTGCAAACAATAAAGAAAATTTGAGTGAAGTTAAAAAATAACATCTCTACTTATTAATAATAGACATCCTTACTAGAGGTAGGTGGTATCTCATTGTAGTTCCGATTTGCATTTCTCTGATGATTAGTGAAGCTAAGAAGTTTTTTATGTGTCTATTGGCTGCGTGTATGTCTTCTTTTGAGAAGTGTTTATTCATGTCCTTTGTCCACTTTTTAATGGGGTTATTTGTTTGTTTTCCTTTCACTTTGTTTGAGTTCCTTGTAGATCCTGGATGTTAGACCTTTGTCTGATGCATAATTTTCAAATATTTTTTTCCCATTCTGTAGGTTGCTCCTTTACTCTCATGATGGTTTCTTTTGCTGTGCAAATACTTTTCTGTTTGATGAGGTCCCACTTTATTTTGGCTTTTATGATATTTGCTTTTGGGGACTTCATTAAGAAGTTGTTGCCTGCTCTGATGTCCAGAAGGCTTGTTTCCTTCATTTTCTTCTAGTATTCTTATAGTTTGAGGTTTTATGTTAAGATCTTTGATCCATTTTGAGTTGAGTTTTGTTTATGGTGATAGGTAGGGGTCCAGTTTTATTCCTTTGCATGTATGTGGTCGGCCAATTTTCCCAGCACGATTTGCTAAATATGTTCCTTTCTCCGGCGCTTGCTATTGGTGGCTTTGTCAAAGATGAGTTGGTTGAGAGTCCATGGTTTTACTTCTGGAATCTCTGTTCTGTTCCATTGGTCTATGTGTCTACTCCTGTATCAACCAGGCTATTTTGGCTACTATAACCTTGTAATAAAGTTTAAAGTCTGGAAATGTGATACTTTCCACTTTTTTCCTTTTTCCTGAGGATTGTTTTGACTATTTATGCTTTTTGTTTGTATATGAATTTCTGTATTGTCATTTCCACATCTGAGAAAATGATGTTGGTAATCTGATGGGTATTGCATTTAATCTGTAGATTGCCTTGGGTAAGATAGTCATCTTGACAATATTTATTCTTCCAATCCATGAACATAGAATGTTTTTCCATCTGTGTACATCCTCTCTGATTTCTCTGAGCAGTGTTCTGTAGTTCTTGTTGGAATGTCTCCTCTCTGATTAGGTGGATGCTAAGGTTCTTCATTTTTTTCACCCTGTGGCTATTATCCACATTTCTATAATAAAGTAAAATAAATTAAAAAGAAAAAATGTGGTCAGGCTGAAATGAGATGTGCTGTAGGTGTAACACACACAAGAGATTTTGAAGAGCAAGTGGGGAAAATAGAATGCACAATATCTCATTAATAATGTTTATATCAGTGATGTTCTGAAATAATCCTATAGTTCTATATATTGCTTTATATAAAGCACATCACTAAAAGTAAAAAAAATCTTGACTACAAAATAAGACAATAACAAATAAAAATAGTTTACATAAAAAGAAAGTTAGATAATTCAACATAGAAATAACTTAGAAAATAGAGATGAAATGGTCAAAAATGAACATACAGACTTCTAAATTTGTAATGAGAATACACACACACACACACACACACACCTGGTAGATGATGACAAAATAGTGCTAAAATAGTTCATCAGAATAGTAGAAATTAGTATTTTTAAACTTTATTTCAAAGTAATGTAAGTTTATAGAAAAATTGCAACACAGTACAGAAAATTCCCATATACCCTTCATTCAGTTTCCTCTAATGTTAACATCTTGCCTAATATTATAACATAATTAAAGCTAAATAGTTAGCTTGAATAAAATAGTCTTAACTAAACTAAATACTTTGTATAGATTTCACCAGTTTTTTTAATTGCTTTTAGTTGTCATGTTTTCTTAGTCTCCTCCAATTGTGAAAGTGCTTCTGTCTGTCCTTGTTTTTCATGACCTTGACACTTTTGAATTGCTCTAGTGCATTATTTTATAGGCATCCCTCAATTTGAATTGGTCTTACTTTTCTCAAGCCTCAATTGAGGCTAAGTATTTTTGGCAAGAATGTCACAAAAATATTTTGTCTTTCCTAGTGCATCTGTCAGGGAATATGTGATGCTGATATTGATGGCATTAACCTTGATTACTTGGTTAAGAAAGTGTCCGCTGGATTTCTTTGTTGAACATTAATATTTTTCCCTTTCCAATAAATAAATATTCTGACTTTTTCTTATCATTTTAATACTGGTTTTAGCAGTCATTTGTAGGACTTGCCTGTGGCTAGTTCATGTTTTGTTGTTGGCAATTTTATATTTTCTTCACTTCTTCTATATTTATTAGTGGAAGTTATTCTCTAAAGAAGAACTGTCCCTTTATCCTTATTTATTTAAATATTTACTTTGTAAATATTTTTAGGCTTATACATTATTATTTTATTCTGTGGACTTTATTCAATATTGTCACTATTTATTTTGTTGCTTTAATTGTTCCAGTTTTGATCACTGGGAGCTTTTCTCTGATGACCTCCTGTATCCTTTTAACATTTCTCCCTCCTCTTTTTTTTTTAGTAATTTCTTATTTCTAGAACAACATTTTATTCCAGGTTCTTCTTGTATTTACTCTACCCCAGCTCTGGAATCAACTGATTCTCTAAACAACTGTGTTTGCATAAGTGGAGAATAACATTTAGAAACCAAGAAATGGGCTCTAGGTATACACATTGCTAGTGGGGTTTTATTGAATCTAGGCCTCAACAGAGACAACAAGGAAATATATGTATATATACCAACCATTTTAAACACAGACATTCTGTCTGTTGGTATATCTATGTCTATATCTATATATCTATAGCTATAGCTATAGCTATGTCTATATCTATCTATCATTTATCTATCATCTATCATCTCTCTGTCTCTCTAACCATTCATTCACTCAATCTATCTTTTAAAAACATGATGCTTATTATGATATCTCTGTCTCTATTTCTAAACTACAAGATTTGTTCATTCTAGCCTTTCTTCTTTCCTTTTTTGTATCTGTTCTATGTAACAGTGAGAAAACAGACTCTCATAACATACAGTATATTCACTTAATTGCCTGCTACTAGTATACACAAAATGTTTCAGGATTGCTAACTTATACAAGTGAGAAAAATG
The DNA here is from genome assembly GCA_963574415.1 of Tarsius wallacei. Classification (NCBI taxonomy): domain Eukaryota; kingdom Metazoa; phylum Chordata; class Mammalia; order Primates; family Tarsiidae; genus Tarsius; species Tarsius wallacei. The sequence goes on from CAUYQG010252332.1 coordinate 5,529, forward strand.
GACTTATTAACTCAAGTATAGATTTTGTCAGAGCAACTTTCTTCAGCCTTCGAGTATCCCACCAAAATAGTATTTTCCAATGTTACTTGAGTTATTGCTTTCCTTGCCTTCAATGTGATTGTTTTGCAAATATGTTTTGTATTTGTATTTCATTTAGAGTTCCTTCCATATCATGGCTGCTTAAAAAATACATGCTGTACAATTCACTCTTTATGGTTTTTTTTTTTGACAAATGTATAGAATTGTATACACAACCAGAGTTGTGCTACAGAACAATTGTAGCACCACAAATATTTTCTTCTGCTACTCAGTCCTCTTTCCACACTGAGCAACCATTGATTTCTTTTCTGTTCCTGTAGTTTTGTCTTTTCTGCAAAATTATACATATATGTATGTGTGTGTGTATACGAGTATACACACACACACACACACACACACACACACACACACACACTCTACATATATAAATTGAACTAAGCAATATGTAGCTGTTGGGTCTACTTCTTTTACACAAAATGAGTTTGATAGCTGAATGTGGTGGCTCAGGCCTGTAGTTCTAGCTACTTGGAAGGCTGAGGCAGAAAGATCACTTGAGCCCAGCAGGTCGAGGCTGCAGTGACCGTGAGCGTGACACTGCACTCCAGCCTGAGCAATAGAGGGAGACTCCAACTAAAAAAAATGAATTTAAGATTAATCATTTGATGAATATTAATTTATTCTTTTGTGTGACTGAATAACATTTCATTGTTTAGAAAAACTAAAGTTTGTTTATCGATACACACAATGAACTGCATCATACACAATTTTTTATGATTATAATAATATTGCTATTAACATGTGTATAGAACTTCTGTGTGAATATAAGTTTTCATTTAACTTGAGTAAATACCAGCAAATGGGATTTCGGGCCATATGATAAGTGTATATTTAACTTTATGATAAGCTACCATATTGTTTCCCACAATGGCTTTGCCCTTTTGCATTTGCACCAGGAACATATAAGAGGCATACTCTACCCTAACCATCACTTCCTATTGTCAGTATTTTAAAAATTAAACATTCTATTAAGTGAATCTTGAAATATCACTAAGGTTTTAGTTTTAATTTACTTAAATAATTTTGAGCATCTTTCATATGCACTTTTATATGCAAATTTACCATCAGTATGCCTTATGTGCTAAAGTGTCTGGTTAGTTTGTCTTTTTTTTTTTTTTTGAGTTAGGCTCGCACTCTGTTGCCCAGACTGGAGTGCAGTGGTGTGGTCATGACAATCATAGCAGCCTCGACCTCCTGAGCTCAGGCAATCCTTTTACCTCAGTAGCTGAGCTACAGGCATGTGCCACCATGTCCAGCTAATTTTTTTTATTTTTGTAGAGACAAAGTTTCTCTATCTTGCCCAGGCTGGTTTCGAACTCCTGAGCTCAAGCAATTCACCAGTCTTGGTGTCCCAAAGTGCTGGGATTACATGCCTGAGGCACCACACCCAGTCATTTTGTCTATTTTTTAATTGAGGTTTTAATTTTTTGACTGTAGTCTTTAATTAAGGTCCTGGATATAAGTCCTTTGTAAGCAAGGTGATTTGAAAATCGGTCGGTGACTTGTCTTTTCATTTTCTTAACAATGTTTATCGCATAGCAAAGGTTGTAATTTTGATATATATCTATAGTCATGACGTCTTTATCTAAAACAAAGGTGAATAATGTCTAAAATACCTGGCCTAATTTCTAGTTACTGACTTTCAAAGAAAAAAAGGCCACATTTTTGTTGCTGTTTTTTATTTTATTTTATTTGTATTACAAAGATGTGGGGTATAATTCAGGGTTAGGTATGCAAATGTTGATTATGCAGGTACCTTTGTTTTTGTTGTTGTTGAGTTGGTGAGGAAATTTTTTGTAGAATGACAACTAGAAATATATATATATATACACACACATATATACACACTTTATCTGTATATTTCATATATATTTCATATTTATTATATATGTGTGTATATCATATATGAAATATTCAAGCTGAGATGATGTAACTAATACTCATGTAGTTATAAAGAACACATATAAGCATGGACTTAGAAGCAGGGGAAGTGACATTTTATTTAATCACAGCTAACATGTTGGCACTGCATCAAAGAGTGACACAAGTTAAAGGCCCATGATTTCACAGGTAACCATTTTAACACGGACAAGGAGAAACTAGCATTTGAGGTAATTTAGGTATATCCATACTTTTGCAAATGGAGCAGTGATGACTCTTTGCTACTTCATAACTTCTAGTTCCACTGTCACAAAGAAGGCTGGGCTGTACATTATAATTTAATAGCCACGTAGCATATCTCACATTGAAGGTTGTTTCAATACTCTGAATATAAATCAAGGTTGCCTGTATTCCTACATTTTTGAAAGAAGACAACATCTGTTACTTGAAACACATTTTTTGAAGCATCCAGTAGATGGCATAAATACCCCTACTATCCAGATGTGGCTTAACATTAGTAACTGTGTGAAGGATGTAGGTCTCCAGACAGAAGGAGGAGGAAGAGGGCATATTCTCAGATGCTGCTGAAAAAGCTACTATACATCTTGATTTGGAACTAGGCCTCAGCTTTGTATACAGAAATGTGTGTTGATCTATTTATCCTCGGTTACCTCAGAGCTTTTATAGGAATGGGATTAAAAGTAACTGGTGTATTCTATCTATAGACACACAAAATTTGTTATTTTTAAACACATAATTTAAGAAAACAGAATTAGGAATCTGACATACTCCAAGTAAAATCATGGACATTAATTGTTGAGGACTTGTAAATAATCACAAATCAAATCATTTGACTTGGAGAGAGAATCTGTGTTTGGCCCAAAGAGATGTTCCAGATTTATAGTGGTTTCTTATATAAGAAATTGCAAACCCAAACACTCAGTTTTAGCCAGGCTCATCTACTAATGTTCTCCTTAGTCATATAGTTCAATGCTCTCTAATCATCTAACTATCCCAGTCTCTTTTCAATATTTCTCTAATTCTAGCTCTCTGTCATACCTTATTATCTTCTCAAGAAATTTTAAATTCAACTGATAATAAAGGAGTGGTCCCTATGAGTAAACTGTCTTTCATGTGAATATTTAAAAGCATATACATGCATTTTAAATATATACGTACATAAACAGGTCATTAGATCCCATCTGTACCAGTTAGAATGTTTTAGATAACAAAGATTTGAGCAAGAATAGGTTTGTTTCTTCCATAGCAAAAAGTCCAGACATGGACTCTTTTTTGATTAACTCAGTGCTTAGTGATGCCATTGACTAGTCTTCTTCTCATCTGTTCACTGTCCCATCCAACCAATCTGTAGGCAACTCTCCTTGTGGTAGTAGGCAAACATAGTTGTTCACAGAGCTGAGTTTCTGCTTGTTCCTCTCCTCCCATTAAAGAGGAAAAACAATCTCTGAAAAAACCCTCAGGAAATGCCCCTTTACATCTCATTGTTTAAAGTTACATAAGAATGCCTAAATGATCCCTGGCAAAAACTTATCCTGGGCATTATCAGGATTTGCTGAAACTAAATAATATTTCTCCCTCTATGATGGGCTGGATTCCTGTAGCACATGATTTCATCGCAGGCAGTCACAAGGACTGTTTGTGATTGCAGGTAGTCAAGGCATGAAGGAAGACTGCTTGATCCTTGGAGTTCAAGACCAGTCTAGGCAATATAGAGTGACTTAGACTTTACAAAATCACACAAAAAATGATGACGTGGGCCTGTAGTCCCGGCTACTCTGGAGGCTGAGATAAGAGTATTGCTTGAAGCCAGGAGCTTGAGGCTGCAGTGAGCTGTGATTATGCCACTGCATTCCAGCCTGGGCAATAGAGTAAGACTCCTACTCAAAAGGAACGAATAAATAAGTTAAATAAATAAATAAATAGTGAACATGGATAGGGCACCCTTATCTTTGCTGGCTCCTCTTTTAACAGTATTGGGGAGGTTAATTAGGAAAAATGTTCTCTTGTGACATGGTTCTGGAATTGGATGAAAATTATTCTGAAATTTAATGAGCACCAGAAAACGTTAGAGCTGTGAAGAGGAACTTGGAGGTAGTGGTTGGCTATAATAATACCCACTTGAGAAACAGTGTTAATTGGATCACGAATAGAGAAATAAGAATGTCGGACCCTTACATCAAGAAAAAAGTTCACTTGAAAATGATAGGATTTGGGGATAGAAGACAAAGAACTTTTCCTGTGTGGTTGTTTCCGGTTTTGTCACTCACTAGGTCTGTCACGTTGGGAAAATTACTAGTTTTCTAAATCTCAGTAACGTCATCTCTAAAATCCTGCTGCAGGAACTGTTGGGAAAAAAAAGCAAAAGTTTAAGTCAAAGATCTGAGTTGGAATCCTGACTCTAGCAACAAGATTTTTTTTCTTCTTTAATCTTGCATGAGTTTCTTCACTTCACTGAACTTTTTATTCCTTAAGTGCAAAACAGATATACCAAATATTACAATGTGTTCTCTTCTAGCCAAGTGTAAATGTTTGGCTGTATGAATCCATTTTTTCCCCCAAATTTTTAAAAGTTAAAGACACACACGCACACACACACTATTAAACACACATATGCACATGAGTTAACATATGGAGAGGGGAAAGAGAGAGAGAGAGAGAGAGAGAGAGAGAGAGAAACTCCAGCAGTGTGCCAATGAGGGAAAATATCTTGGGTTTTTTCTAACCCATAGCTCTCCCATCCAAGCATGGCTGATAAGATGCTCAGGAGAGCATTTATTAGTAAGGAGAAATTGTATAATCATTAGTATTTGTAGATTAGATGTAAGGAAAATTGCTGAACTTTAAATAATTGTGATTATTAAGATTTAATTCAAGTCTATTTCTGCAAATAAATTACAACATTATATACTTTTTTTTTGAGAAAGCAGGATTTATTGAGAAGACAGAAAAGCTCCCACAGTGGAAGGGGACCAAAGGGGGTTGCCCACAACATTATATTCTTAAGTAAAGGGAGGGTTTCATACTTCTTTTGAGCAATGTTTGAGGGTAGGGTATGTTCTAAAGGTCTGTATTTGGCAAATGTTCTTTCTTACTCACACAGGCAAAAACAGTGGATCCCACTGATAATGGCGTTAAACCCAATCACAATATTAGGAAAAGCAATTTTATATATGGCCTGTTGGCTCTTTCCTGAAAAATGTAACTAGATGGTTTTCATTAGACTCACTAAAGCTCAATTGGAAAATATCAAATGTTTTTATATTTTACATGATTCTATTTTAGTAATACAAGGAGCAGTTTGTAAGCACAGTACACAAAGACAACAAAGAGATATTTAAAATGGTCTTTCATGATTCTCTGGTCAAAATTGAGAAATATGAGTTGTTTTCAAGGAAAGCTGGATGTGATCACTTCCTGCCAGTTTAATGTTTTACTGTTTGATCAATGAAAACAATGAATTAACTTGGAAAGAGGTCATTTCTAAGGTTCAGTGTTGGGCTACAACCTTGACCTTTTCTTCCTTAATGTTTTCATAATCAAAGACATAAGAATGCTTATCATATTTAAATTATATGGTAAAGTATTTTACAGATGTGAGTAAGATTAGAAACAGAACTTCAGGATCTAGAGAAATAGAACAACGTCTAATTGACCAAAGATAATGTTCAAGGAATGGTCTTGATTCTATAAACCAATTGTCTATGCATAGGACTTGAAATAGTGGGGCATAACCTAATAGCAGCACACGATGAATTGTCTTCTGCATTTCCTTTAATATGAAACTCAAAGTAGTGAGGTAGCTAGGAAAAAGAGAAGCCATTTTGTACTCAATTAAGAATAAAACTGAAGAGATAATTGTTATGTTCTCTACAGTACACATGGAATATTTCCAAAGGGATAAAGCTAGGCTAGATCATGTCACAGCCAGGTCATTTTGTATAGAGCAAATTAGTATTTCTTTCTTTCACAGATATTGCAGTTATACTTCCAAAGTAAAGGCACAAATACATATCTCATCTCATATGCTCTCCTTACAATGTGACACGGGCCCTCCTCTATCAATGATGCCAACTGTGTTCCTTCCCATTGAAACTAGGTGGATCTTTGTGTCTTGATCAATAGTATGAGGTGCAAGTAGTACTTTATAACTTCAGAGAATAGATCATAAAAGGTGATACACGTTCCATATTTCTTTTTCTATCTTTCTCTGGATATGTGCTTTGAGAGTGCTAAACTGACGAGTAAGGAGAACCACTACCTTGAACGTTTATTCTGGAGATACCACATGGGAAGCCTCCAAAGAAATAAAGAGAGACATCCAGAGAAATTTAACTGAGTCAATCCCTAGCTATTCAAGTTCTCCCAGCCTAGATAGGTGAGTGAAAAATCCTTAAGGATGATCTCATGCTAAGCCCCTTTCTGGTTGCAACTTCACAACGGACACCAAGCAAAACTGCCTGGTCAAGCCATTATTAAATTCACAATTGAAAGAAGCAAACTCTAAGAGATAAGAGATAATATGGCAGGCAAAATGATAATGCCCCCAAACATCTCTCCATCCTAATCCCTAGAAGCTGTGACTATGTTAGGTTACATGACAGAGGAAAGTAAAGCTGCAGATTTAAGATTGCTAATTAGCTCACTCTAAAATAGTAGGATTACACTAGATTATACAATGTTGTGCTTATTTTAAAAACAGAAGGGGTCACTAACCAAGGAATATGGACGACCTCTAGATATAGGGAAGGGCAAGGCAATTAATTTCCCCTCAAGCTTCCAGAAAAGAATGCAGCTTTTGCTGATGTCCTGATTTTAGCACAATGAGAAAGATGTCAGCCTTCTATCCTACAGAATTGTAAGATAATGAGCTTGTATTGTTTAAGCTTCTAAGTTTGTGGTTATTTGTTACAGTAGCATTAAAAACTAATACAGATAATAAGTAATTGATTATTTTTGTTTTAAGGTGCTAAATTGCAGCTGGTTTGTTTATGAATCAATAGATAAATGCAACAGAAGAGTAATTGTTTATCTGTCATTATATAGTGAACTACTTGAGTGAAGTCATAATCTTATAGTCATATTTTTATCTTGTGGAACACAGTGCTATATGATTTTAAAACATATAATGTAATGATTAATACTGAACACATAAATAAATAAATAATGACAATGACCAGAGTGGTGAATCTACTTGAATTAATAGATTAGATGAAACTAGAGTGGCTTACTCTTGAGAAACTAGAAACAGGAGACCTTAATAGAGATCATCAAATACTTGAAGTTGTATCACGTGACAGAGGTATCATGAATGTTATGTATTACAATGAAGGGATAAATGGAAGTGGTAGCAAGATGGATTTTATTAAAATTATAGAGAATTTACTTTTGATCAAAGCTTCCAAAATTGGCATTGAGAACCCTTGAGGTGTAGTCCTTTCCTTATTGCTGAAGATTCTCTAAGGCTGAAACAAACAAAAAAGAGATTCTTGTTATCTTGTGTTTTGCGGAGCTACTCTTTTAAAAAATAAAAAGAAGTTCATTATTTGGAAACTTTTTCAAATCTAAATATTTTTATTTCCTCTTGGATCATATGGCATTTAGACTTTAGTCTCAAGGCGAGTTTAATATGGAGATTAATAACTTCAAAGCCTATCAATAAATAATGCACATAGAAAATAAACATTTTTCTATGATCGTTGGTTTAGAAAATCTATAAGAGGTTTAGCTTAAAATTTATTTTTTCTTTGTATTATAAGACAAATGAAATATAAAAGATTAGAGAAGATGTTAATATTTCATTTGTAGAAAACATCCACATAAAGCCTCATCACATTTTAAAAATGTGAACCAGATTCCATTAAAATAACTTTTTGCTCAAAGTTTTATGCTTGCAGTAGGTATATAAAATGCCTAGGTAAGATTGATTCGAAATAATTTTTTTTCAATTTCTAGATAGGATCAATAAGAAACTTTGTTGGCATAAATAGGTAATAACATTTTAAAAATCTATATTTCATTGTTTCAAAATTGTTAATAGTTGAAAAATCACATTTAGTGAACTCAGCATCTTTCCTTGGCACATAGAACATTGAAAATGTATATAATACTAACGAATTTCGTATCAAACAGATTTTGGCATAGTAGGTATCTCAAAATAATGGCTGAGCTTTCATTAATAGAGTATGTGAACACTAGCTAGCTAGGATTTTACCTAAAGGCCTTATTCAACTTTAGTGTAGAGAAATATCTGTCATAGATTCCAGGATTTTGCTTGGTGCTGTACCTCAATGCTGTAGACTGAATATTTGTATTCACTCAAAATCCATGTGTTGAAATCACAAACCCCAATGTGATAATATTAGGAAGGGGGCCTTTAGGAAGTCATTAGGTCATGAGGGTTAAGCCCTCATGGTTAGGATTAGTATCTTATTAAAAGAGTCACCAGAGAACTTTTTTGTTCATTCATCATGTAAGAACACAGAATTTATGAACCAGAAAATGGGTCCTCACCAGAAACTGAATAGTTCAGTGCACTAGTTTTGTATTTTTCAGTCTCCAGAACTGTGATAAATAAACTTCTGTCGTTGATAAGCATATTTTCATATCATATCAAATGGACTAAAACATCTCCTAATTACAATAGTTTCCTCCAAGTCTCCCCCAGTTGGGTCGACTTTGAATTGTGTACCTTGATTGCTAGACACCTAGAATACAATATCTTCTAGTAGCTTCCTGGCACATTGGAGTAGGCAACCAATTCTTGATCAAATCCTCAAAAGTGAATGTCATGAAAGATAAGATAGACAAGTGAGATCTCATCAAACTGAAAAGCTTTTGCACAGCAAAATAAACCATCAAGTAAGTAGGGAGAAAAACCACAGAATGGGGAAAAAAATTGTCAATTGTGTAGCTGACAAAGGTCTAACATCCAGGATCTCCAAGGAACTCAAACAAACAGAAAGGAAACAAACAGCCTTATTTTTTAAGTGGGCAAAGGATGTGAATTGATACTTCTCAGAAGAGGATATATGAGCAATTAACAGACACATGAAAAAAATGCTCAGCCTCACTAATCATGAAAGAAATGCAAATCAAAACCACACTGAGATACAACCTAACTCCAGTAAGGATGGCCAACATTAATAAATCAAAAAACAATAGATGTTGGAGTGGGTGAGGAGAACAGGGGATCCTTCTAGTCTGTTTGAAACCATAGTTTCTGTAGTTGGCTATAGACATGACCAGCTAATAGTGCACAATTTTGCAAGACCCTATGTGTGGCTATACAATGGGTCTTTAACATCATGTGTGGAAAGTACCATTAGATTAGTTTCTACTTAGATACTCCTTGGAGAATGCCTGGATGGAATGCCCATGGTTGGAGGTTACCAGTCTTGTGAACTCTGGCCTCTCCAGCACTCTCTGGCTTCTCCAGCACTCTGGCTTCTCCAGCACTCTCTAGCCATCCAAGGGATAGAGTATATCAACATTTCTAGTGTACCCAATGGGATAATCCATTCAGAGAATACTGATTGGTGAGCTCTGCCATAAACCAGAAAGTATAATAGATACTAATCTGAAATATTTATAGATTATTAAAGACTGCCCTATTCTTCTAACTCTCCCTACTCATTGAGAGTTCTCTCTTTATTTTGCTTCCTTAATGCCTACAGTTCCAACATTAGTCAAGCAGTCATGAAAAGGAGCTGAGACAAGGAAATCAAAATTAATTAAATTGCAATGTGAAATAGTTTCATCATAGACTGAAAGCTTGGCTACCTCCAAAATTCATACATAAGTAATCCCAAGGTTATTGTATTAGAAGGTGGGACCTCTGGGAGGTTATTAAGTCATGAGGGTAGAGCTCTCATGATTGGAGTTAGTGTTTTTTATTTTATTTTATTTTGGCATTAGTGTTTTTTATTTTTATTTTATTTTATTTTATTTTGCAATTAGTGTTTTTTACTAATTTTTATTTTATTTTATTTGTCATTAGTGTTTTATAAAACAGAAAAATAAAAGCTAGTAGTTCCTTCTACCACATGAAAATTCAGTAAGAAAGCACCATCTATCAGTCAGGTAGCAGACCCTCACCATACACCAAATCTGCCAGTGCCTTGATCATGGGATTCCCAGCCTCCAGAATGGTGAGAAATAATTTTCTAATGTTTAATAACCACCAAGTTTATGGCATTTTGTCTTAGTAGTCTGAATGAACTAAGACGACTTCATTTATGTGAATTGTTATAACATCTCTTTGATATAAATGTTGTTGAAAATGTTTCACATCTGATGAAAATAAATGCTTAAAGATGAATTCATTGATTGTGTAGCTTGCAAACAACACTCTTAAATTGTAAATCTTACAAACAACATGCACAAGATGTAAATCTAAGTTAAGATGTAAATCTAGGTTAAAACTCTAAACTCAATGATCTTTTTTCCTTTACATAGGATTCCTCTATGAACTTGAATGAGCATGGCAAGGTGTAGAAACTTCTTTAAGATATAAATATGTAGTTTTCTTCTGCTGCTTCATATGTAGAAAGTTGCAAGAACTCATTATTTTCACTTTAACAATCAGAAACATCCAGATTAGCTACAAAATACAATTTGTCAAACTCAACAGAGATCTGGAAACACAAAGAAATCTAAATGAAGTAAATTCTAGAAAGGGAGGAACCCTTTAAGGAGACATTTACCACTACTTTTCTCATCCCAGGAAGAACCTCAGAAGAAAGAGGAATCTGTCTTACATAGGGTAAGGAGAAACTATCCAAATGTTTACAAAACAATGAATGACTGTCATGGCAGATCAAAACTGAGGCACTCCAACTGCAAAGTGAAGGTGCCCACTTGCCAACTCTTTCTCACAGGTTTTCCCTATGAGCCAACCCCAAGAGCTGGGGGAAAGGGCCGAAACAGAGCATGCCTGAGCAGTGCAGGGGAGTTCTTATGTGAAATAGCCACCCTCAGAAGGGGTAGGGAAGAGCAGGAGCCCATTGTAAAAGGAAAGAGAAGTCCAATGAGAGATATTTTAATTTAGCAGAAGAGATGAGCCTATGGAAGAAAAAAGAACATTCAAAGAGTGGATGAAGTGTTCATGTAGATAGAGGGAAGTCAGCAGATTACATGGACTGAAATTAGATTTGTAGAGGAAGTACAGTTTACTGAGCACCTCTAGGTTTAAAAACTGAATTGCTTTCATTTGAATTTTGCAACATGATTTAATTTGTCTGCCTCTGGGTCTTCATCTGTAAAAGGAGAGCAATGATAGCCTGTCTTATAGGTCATTGTGAGGATTACACAATTCTGTTCACAGAAAACACTTAGAACAATACCTGGGACATAGTGACCTACAATTTTACTGAGGCTTGTGGAAGGAATATATCAAGGTACTTAGACTATCTCATCTATTGCTCTTTTTCCTCCAGTCCTACAGGATCTTGTAGAGTTCTGCACATCCGTATCCTCTCTCTGACCACCAAGGATTCCCACATGCTGTTCCCACCTGCTCTGATAGTCTACTCATTCTTATTCTCTTTCCAAGCCAGCAGGATCAGTTTCATGAGCTAAGAACTGTGAGTCACACGTAACCCCATGCATAGGAAGGTTACAGCCTTGTTTTGATGTTCTGTTTCTGCTTTCCTCAAATTCACAATCATTTTTGAACAAGGGACTTCACATTTATACCTATTCCTGGACCTCACAAATCATATAGACAGTCCTCCTGGCTATTTCCCATAATATTAAGTCCTGGCTTAGAAGCTAGGTCTTGTAGATTGACTTTTTTGGAAATTAGGTTGATTGCCACCATTTTATTCCATTAGTACTTTTCATTCATCCTATTATATTACTAATTATACTCTGTGAGATACTTATCTCTGTGAGATATTAAAAGCTATATACAATTAGGGACATTGCCAGTCTTGCTCAGTGTAATTTTTCCCCGGCACTTGCCACAGGCCATGACAATATTGCCTCAATAATCATATGTTGAATAAATGAATGAACAAAATGTTTTCCTTGGGAATAAAAAAATCCCTGGAAATCACTGCCCTATGATTCTATCTAGTTTGATGTTTGCTAAAAGAGACTGGAACAGCTACAAGGTAGGGACTAATTACCATTTACTACTGATACTCCTAGAAAATGAGTACAATTACCAGAAACTGGGAAGCAATGGATGTGAGAGGTTTACTAAGAAGTGCTATTCCAAGAATCCCCTCTGTCCAGTTCTCAAAAAGTTCTGTTTAGCAGGTACACTGACACATACTGTTTTGCCTTGGTAGTTTATCAGAGAGTCTACCATTACTTAATTTATCACCAGATTGAAGAAGTATGTTCTCTGAGCAAATTTTCTTATGTCCACAAGAATTTGTTATGTGAATCTTCATTCTAAGCTAGTCAGAAATTTAAGCAGCCCTAAGTTAAGCAGTTTTATAATCAACTCTTAACCCTCTGTGAATTAGATGTAAAATGTTTCTATATTGTTTTGATAAAATAACCTGCAAAACACTATTTAATAGTTAAAGGATGGTGTCAACACCAGACCTGGGCTGTAGGCCAATTTCTACTAATTAACTAGGTTACTTTGGACCAAGTCATTTGATCTTCCTACTTGTTGATGTTTTCAGAATGAGAAAGCTTGATGATTTCTAGGTGTCCTTCTTAAAATTCTTAATTAAGAAAGAGGAAAAAAATAAAAGAAGAAGTCACTTGGAGGTAAAGGTAGTCAAAATTAGAGTGGTATTGTTTGTGGAAAAGAAAAAGAACAGAAACAAAGTCAAAAGAACAAAATCTGTATACATCTAAAACCGTACACATTGCATTAGAATTGTTCCCAGGACAGTGGGTCTTCTGCAGAAGTACAAGTCATAGTTAGGGGCAGAGTCTAGAGGAGAAAACATAGCTGAGGGAGGGCACTCTTGTTAAAAGTCCATACAGAAGCAATGGGAAGTTAGCAATGGGGTGAGTCATAGGGGTTAGTATTGCACTGCATAAATGTAGATCACTATGGAAAATATACAAATGAAAATAGTTCTACCTTTCTTTGCCTTTTCTGTTTATTTCAGGGTTTGACTTGCAACATTTCATTCACCTAACAAAGAGGCATTTCTTTCAAAAGTCTTCCTTGAAGGATTTGTCACACTCTTAGCAACTATTTTGTCCAAAAAAATATTTTCAATGTTTTTTGAAAAGCCACCACCTTTGAAAACTGTGTTTAGCAAAAGCAATTCCACCTCTTTTTTTTTTAACCACCTCTCTGTCCCTCTGCTTTTGAGAGTACGGTTTGATGACACCCTTTGAGGAGCATGGAGACTTCTGTGGAGAAACAGAAGACTTTCTGCAGCAAAATGCCAAGTCATTTTGACAAGTGTCAGGAAAGATACCATTAATATATGTAGGTGATTCCCCTGGATACTTGGGAGTTGGGAGAAAGAATAGTATATGTTCATTAGGGGTATTGTTCTCAAAAAGTAAAAGACTAGAGATACAGGTAGGGTTTCATTATTTTAAATTTTCTATTAAAAACTGAAAAGGAATATGGGAAATATACAGCTAATGATTTGAAAATTTCAAGAAATAGCATATGAAATTCTAGATGGTGACATGCACCATTAGAGGGAAGCACTCTAGACCTCTTAAAAAGGTCTACAGTGCTTCCCGTAAAGTGCTTCCTGGGCCATGACTGCTAATCAGGGGATTTGTTGATCTTATCAAGAGGGCTTAGACTTGAGACTTGGGAGGTAAAGAAAAACAAATGATGTTACAAGTGGAAAACTAGGCACTACAGACGTGTATAGGAGCTGCCAGAACCTCTGAACATTAGGCCTGAACGGGTACAGGGTCCCATTTCTATTGGTTAAAGCAAGTCACCAGCCCAGTTCAGACTCAATTCCCATTTACAGACAAGAAAAGAAAGGTTTTTGGAAAAGGCAAATACTGCATTAAAGGCTGAGCTGATAATAAACACTGTGGTGGTCTTTTCACATTACTGTTACATCTCATGCTCATTTTACCCCAGTTGCTGCCTTTGTTAAGCTCATCAAAGCATTTAATAAGAAATTTTATGATAAAACTAGGAAAAAGAGGAAAATGCTGGCTGGATAATTAAACAGATGTGGGCAGTTTATAGATATCATAACTCAGAGATCTTTTTTAGGATTTTTAGTCTTATTCAACTGGTTTATCTATAACAATATTCTATTAATTACATTAAGATCTTAGTAAACAGGTCTTACATTAATTACATCAGGTCTTAGTAAAACCAGAGTAAGTTATCAAATATACTTTATATTTAATCACATAAGCAATTCTTGAAATTAAGTTAGTTATGCTTTTGGAAAAAGAGTTAAAACTGAGAATTTAAATAAAATGGTAACAAAATTCTTAAAGTTTAATATATTTCCTGTGAATATGGTGCACTGTGATATAACATACTGAAAAACTTCTTTATTTCTCTATGATTTATGTCCTTCCAATTTCTGTAAATCTGACTGTTTGGAAACACAGCCGTCAGAGTTATATAATTTGTAATGGTTTATTTCAGGGGTTTTTTCCCAAATAGAGTTGAAGAGATTTTACCCAAAGTTTATACTTTCCAATATTATATATCCAATAACCACGGAAATTTTGAGAAATGGATACAGTGGCCTCTGCTTTTATGCCTTCCCTTCCTAATAGTGAATTTTGTTGTGTCATGATCCAGTATTATGAAGTCTTATAAGTATAATGCATCACAATTTAATTCTTTCCAGAGGAAAACTGAATAAAGATGGTAGAAGGTTAGAAAGGCTCCAATACATGAGTGTACTCAAAATGGGAGGAGGCAGTAGTGGGCAGTGGAATGTGGCTATGGTAACACTGAAGACAAAACTACTCTTCATTTGAGCTCAGATAAAGAGGATAAACAAACATCAAAGGATCTCCATCCTGGACTTGAGAGGGAAGTGGTGAGTGAAAGGTTGACTGTGCAGCCTCTGCTCACTTTCTGGTCAGAGTTCCAACGTAGGCCACAGAAGGGCTTCCTGAAGGCAAAACTGGTTAACCCATCCCACAGTCTCCAGACATTGAAAATCTGGAAATGGTGAATCTTCTTGGAAGTTATCATCACTTTTAATCTGGAAACATGACTCATTTTCAACTTAGAAAATTTTTATATAGTTCTTTGTTTATTGCTTTTTCTCGTTTCTCTTTGTTCTCTTTTTCTAGAATTAATATTAACAAAATATTGCAGCTTCTGGAAACAGTTTTTGGTTTGTTTCCTTTTTTTGTTTGTTTGCTTTTACTGACTTCAAGGCAAACTACCCAATTCCATCTTCATAATGATTAATTTTTCTAACACATCTATTTTGGTATTCAGCATTTTGACTTAGTTATAGCTTTTGTTATTATTAATGCATAAAGAAATTGATTTCTACACACAATCGTGTGTTATTTTTAGCAACTTTTTTCATTTTAGAACCATAATATGTTCTAGAATTTCTTCTAGCATAAGGAACAGATGTGTTTGTCACTATTCCTTATAGTAGCTTTATTTATTTATTTATTTTTTTACCTTTATTTACTATGCCTTATTGTTTTCCAAAGAGTGTTTGACTCTTGCTGGTCTGTTACTATGTATATGTGGACATTTAAATCAGTACTGGCAGATGACAGGGGTTCCCTCAGCTGCTATGATGACCTGTGTTACCTACTGTTAGTTTCAGAGCCCTGCTACAGGGAACAGCCTCGGGAATGTGTGGTCAGAAACCCTCATTATTTTGGCATAAAATTATCTGGGACCTTGTTCTGTTTCTCTTTCTGGCTTCAATTTCTCATGTTGAAATAATCAGACTACTTAATTCAAACACAGATCAGTATTTGCAGCTTAACTCTGGGGGCAGACCCTGAGACTGGGTGCTCAAACAGCAATTCTGAAATCTTTTGTCAAAATCCCTCTCTCTGGCCCCTGAGATGCTCTACCCAAGGCCATACTGTCTTTGATTTGGGGGTTTTCCTGTATTTATGCATATATCTCATACTTGTCTGCAGGCTACAGTTTTAGCAAATTAATTATGACTTTTGTTGTTGTTTTTTCTATCTTTTGGACATCTTCCTGTTTCAGGTCCACCAGTGACACCCACAAAGCCTTCCTAGTGGCTATGGATTATTACTTATTTTTATACTTTGCTCCTTTTAATTGGATTTTGGCAGTGAAGAAAAATGCACTCAGCAGCTTTTCTGAACCTGAAGTCCAAAGCCTATTTTGAAAATTTACATTCAACTGCCTCCACTCTAATGGAAAGCAATCAAAATAATAATGATAGAAAAAATGCACATTCTATTGATGAATGCAAGAATTATGACAGGCATGTTCTTGGTTTTTGACAATCAAATTAGACTATATGTTGAGTATAGACGGTTGAAATGAAAGTTTACAGCAATAAACAGGAGACAGATTAGCAGAATATTTTATAATTGTCATTTACTGAGATTAAAAAATACTATGGCACAACATTACAGCTCAACATTACAGGACCTTAAGAGAAATAATAATAATACTATTGCATCAACTCTCATCAAAAATAGTTAAATGGTGAGAGTATTCCACATATAAATACTCATATATGAGCCCTGAAAAACTCATTTTACAACCAATTGTGAATACTAGAATTTAAAAATAGAGTAAGAGTTAATATCTTATGTCTTTTCAGATATGCATATTTTTAAGTTTATTTCTTTATGAATCACAATAATTCCAATGCTACCTTTAAATGATCCTCTATGTTTTATGTGCTAGGATATTAGCCTATTCTACCATTGGTCAAACTACTGCTATTTACTTCAGAAAGATAAACTTTACATAGATTTCTAATTTGTTTTTTGGTGAAATCTAATTTTTGTTATCAATCAAGATTTTCAAAAGATTCTTTTTCAAGTTTCTGTACCTTATTTTAGTATGCCTCTGCTAGATTATTTCCACCTTGCACTCCAGCTCACTTCGACTGGCACTCTCAGAGCGGATACACTCCAAATACCATACCCATAGCTATCTCTATTGTTAGCACTTAGTGTTTTATCTCTTCACTTTCCACCATATTGAGAATTGGGGTATCATTTTTCAAATGATAATCTTATTTTTTGTTTGCATTGAATCTTTTTTATGTTGATATTCTATCTTTTCCAGTGCCCTTTTCTCATATGAATGAAAGAAACATCCAGATGATGCACACCAGTACATTGAGACCAAAACATGTCATTCTAAGCCACAGGGTTAGCACACTTGCCACACTTACTACTCTGCTCACTGAGCTCTTTCTCTCAGGTTATAATTTCTTGGTGACCTTAATAGGACCAACCTTTACACTTTTATCACCCAATTCACTAAGGTGTCTTACACTATCATAACTTTGTTCCAGTCGGAAGCCAAAGCACAGCATCTTGTTTTTACTGGCTCTGGATAGATGGTGTGGTGGTATTCCATAAAGACTCCTGCTATCAGACTCTGCACTCACAGTAATTATCTTTGCCAACAATTTCATTTGCTGTGTTTTCCCTTGTGTAATGTGCTAGCTAATGTGTGTGGTTGGCTACTCTATTCAAATGGCTTTCAAACTGAACATAGGCCTCAAATTCACTTAAGCATTTCGACAGCATGGGAATTATCTATTACTTAGGGTACTCTCACAGACCATATTTCTATTAGTGAGATAACCATGTCCTTCCCAGTCAGAGAAAAAATATTGGCTTAAGGTCACTATATATGTGAGTTCAAAACAAATAGCATTTTGAATTTCACAAATACATCCGTATATCCGGAACATTTAAATCACTCAATTTCGCCAGCACAGTCGGAGTAGTAAAAATTGAATTAAGGTCCCTCTAATTGAAGTATATTTAGTTCACTTTAATCTCCAGTGTCTTTTCCTTTTTCCCTTTTATTTTTTGTTGGTTGATAGACTGGTTGATTTGGCCAGCACATAGGATATATATGTGTTAGTGAGAATAAAAGAAAAAAAAAGTGTTCTCTCCATAATTGTTATGATGTCTAAAATTATAGACATCAAGTGATCAGCCAAATAAACTGTTGTATGTGTTAAACTTGCCAAATAAATTGACATGAAATATTCATATTCCACTTCCTCTAAGCCAAGGAATGAAAAAGTAGGATGATGAAGATGTGTTAAAATAAGCTTTCATTTCCATGTTGAAAATCTTGTTTGTTGAACAGATATTTGGGAAAAAAGCAGCAGTGAAAGTTTTATTACTGTTTTCATTTTTATTCAGAGTTTTTGAAGAAGCATTCATGAACTATCATCAGTATAAAAGAAATACACTTTTCTTATCACAAAATGGAAAGACTATATATATACATGCACACACATATATGATATACATATATTATATAGACAGAGGGTGCCAAAAAAACTACGCATTTTGGGAAAGGAAAAAAATTGTATTAAAATTAAAAGATGAATACAAGGCATGTTTCTCCAATCACAGGAGATGCTCAAAATGGTTACCATCAGCGTCCAGACACTTCCAATTATGGTTAACTGAAAGTAATACATAGATAACATCTCTTAAAATGTGTATATGTACATTTTTTGGCACCCTAGATATATATATATAACCTCACTATTTTGATTTAGCCTGCAACTACATTTATACCTCTTTTTCTGGTTGGGTTATTTGCTACAGAATGCTTTATATGTTTTCTTTATTCCCTATATAAGAAAATGTGAATTATTTTCCATGACATTATTCTTTTATAAATGGATATAGACTATTTTATTTTACTATGGATATTAGTTTATTATTTTTTTTTTACTGCTGACTATTTATATTTGAGGAAGAGATTTCTTGTTGTCCTGTGGTGTCTGCCTTCCCTATTATCTCTATAATTCTTCCTTACAGGAATGCAATGTGTGTCTTTATATGCCCATGACTTGGTCCCCTCCTGATTCCTGTGACATAGCTCTGGAATTGACCATGCAGGTGAACACAACCTCCTAGATATAATGGAAGAACAGGCTGAGCAGAGCTTGGGATCCTCACAAAATTGTGAGGAGGTCATTATATCGGAACTAAATTTCCTGGCTCAAAATTTTACAGGAATCCCTGTCTATCAAATGACAGTAGATCAATTTAATCCAAAGCTGATGAAAGTTGGGAGAGTCCAGCTTCTTCTCTTGCTCTTGTTTCTATAGGCAGCTCTGTCCCTTTAAGTGTTTAATGCTCTCAGGAATTCTTCTATGAAAGCAATGACTCACTCTTGCCTCTTTCTATCTCTAATTTGAGGTCCTTAAATCATGTGGCTCTTAACATCTTATTGTCACCTTTTTCTCTGATGAGAGGAATAGATCTTTCTTTATAAGTATCCAACCTTCTCAGCAAAGACCGTTGATATAACAGCATTTCACTGAACTTCTGAGAAGGGCCAGTGAAAATTTAGCAGAATGGAGTGAGATGATGGATAGTAGATCTCTTGCATGAGTTGTTCAAGGAATTGAGTTCAAACAGGTTCAAGTATAGATTCCCTCTTTAAAACTCAGCAAATATAGTTTTGCCTGGCTAAAGTACCAGACTATTTCTGGAGATTGTCTACAAAAGATCCCATTTTCCGTTTGATTTTACCTGGTCAAATCCCCAGTCTACCGACAACATCATTATGTTTTTGGACTTCGTTTGTGAATACTTTCAAGTTTGCATGTCTATTGGACTTCCATGACTCCAGTACAAATAAGACCTAGATACATCGTTAGATGACCTCAAGTATTCTATAAGAAGGACAAAGACATATACTCCCCAACCCCAAAGAGAAACTTTAAAGACACATCTATATTTAAAAAATCACAACTTTGAATCAGACTGTATATCCTGTTAAAAATGTGCCCATCTTTAACATTGTATCTCACACATATTGCCAGGGTAGGAAAAAATGTGATTTCATTTGTTTCTAAGCATAACTTAATGATTCTGAGTTCATAACTCGATCTGAGCAGAAGAAAGTGAATTCCATCTATACTTGGTTTTCTCTGCTTAATCCTGTTTGTGATGGTAATGGCTAAATGTCTTATTATTATATATTGTCCTTTTGTTTCTTAAGAAATAGGTCTCACTAGTCAAACCTTGGCCTATCAATTGTCCATGCAGAAATTATATTTCGCAACCTTCTTCTTGTAGCTGAGTATGTAAATGAAGCTAGGAATCTGAATAAGTTTTGTCAAAAGGAGCAGAATTGAACTGTGATTCCTGGGCCATCTGCTTTCAGAAAAGATTTTGTGTAGATACTAACCAGTAGTACAAGCTACCAATTATTTTATCATGTCACATAAAATTAATGTGACATAATAAAGTTAAGAAAGAAAACAAGCAAGAAAGAGACAGAGAAGAAAGAAAACAAATGATTAACATGTACTTCATAATGAACATTAACTTTCTCTTCTACTAGTCCTCTAGTTAGACACTGGTTTCTTCTTTCCTTTCTTCTTACCATCTTCTTTCCTTTCTTCTCACCATCTCTTTTCTAGTTTCTCTCATGCCTTATTATGAAATACTTGAAGGTGCTTCTTGTTTAAATTTTACAGGAGAAAGTAGTATTCTCTATGTGTAGACCACAGCTTTCAAAAAGAATCCCTTTATGTTTTTAAAAAATCTTTATTCTATGATTTGATTGTTTGATGGACAAAGATGGCACCCTACACCTACTCAAACTTCTAAAACTATCTGTCTTCTCATCTTGGAGCTTGTTGATAACACATTTAATACATAACTGGTGGGAACAGAACAGGAAGAGGACAGAGACATCAGTTCTTTAGATTTGCATATGTTCCCTAATCTTTTAAATTCAAATTTCATACAGTGTCATTGACCTAGCATTTCAGAGTCTGGCTTTTTCCCAGAAGTCCGTGTGTGGGGTGGTTTTGAGAGATCAAAAATGCCTTTTAATTTCTCAAGTTGTTCGACAGCCACAAATTATTTTATCATGACACATTAAAAAAACAAGGCGATATAATAAAATTAAGAAAGAAAGTGAGAGAGAGAAAAGGAAGAAAAGAAATGCTTAACATGCTCCCATGCTATGGTTCCATGTCCCAACACTGGATAAAGAAAAACTGTTTTTCTCTCTCTCTCTTTTCCCACTTTCCACTGTCTGTCCCTTGCCCTCTTCCCTGTGTCCACCTACAGCCCCTACTTTTCTGTGTGTACTATTTAGTGCTGCAGAAATGCACAATCAGCAAATAGAGAGGAAGCTTAAGGTAACCAGGGTAGAGAAAGAGACAGAGAGAGAAAGTACTTGGTGAAAGAAACTGTATTCATGTGCATAATAAAGAATGGGGAGGGAGGAAAAAGTGAGGAAAAGAACCTACTTGAACTGTAAATGCAGGAAAAACCTTTTAGAGTTAGAAAATTAGAAACTCCTGAGCTTCATAAATTTGAGAGAAAACACAAATATTTGAGTGGAAAGTGAAGAGGCTATGGGAAGAATTGCTGGGCTAGTTGTTAATTTCTTTTTAATTTGTTTTGAATTATGTAGGGTAAACATAACTACTTTTTATTATTTTGGTGTGACTGGGTGATATTTCTTCAAATGGACATCAAAACAGAGACTGGGAATTATGTCTGACATTCATAATGACTATGTGGAGGACTTTCTTTTTTTTTTTTTTGAGTTGGAGTCTCATTCCATCGTAGCCAGGACTACAGGAGCGTGCTACCATGCCCGGCTAATTTTTTATTTAATGTAGAGACGAGGTCTCACCAAGTTGCCTGGGCTGGTCTTGAACCCACAGGTCAGGCAATCCACCCGCCTCAGCCTCTCAAAGTGCTAGGATTACAGGCTGAGCCACCAAGCCCGGCTGTGGAGGACTTTCATCTGGAATTTGGGTATGAATATTCAACACTCAGCCCTGCTTGCTCAGATGAAGATCATCTTGAACTTGAACTAGCTACCTTCAAAATGTATTCAGAGTATCCAGTTTCTCATCATTTGCTGCCTCTTCTATTTCACCTTAAGTCCTCCTGTACATTTCATCCCCACTAAATTATTACTGTAGGTTGATAACTGGTCTCCCTGTTCTATGTTGCTTCTGCCGTTGCTTTTTTTAAAGTGTATTTTTAATCAACTGATAATGCTTTTTCAATACATATACCAAATCATGCCCCTAGTTTGCAAAATCTCTATAGTAGCTTCCCAGTTCACTCAGAAAAGGATCTCAAATACTTGTAGTGAACTGTGAGACCCTCCATGATTTACATGCTGACATCCATGGCTTTTTCCTGAAGAATGTGGCTACCTCAGAGACTTTTCACTTGTACTTTCTTCTCTCTGGAATTTTAACTCACTGTGCACCCAAGCTGCCATGGGACTCATTCCGTCCTTTTTTCCAAGTTTCTGGT
>CAUYQG010252334.1:0-16701 GCA_963574415.1 Tarsius wallacei
GCGCCTGTAGTTCCAGCTACTTGGAAGGCTGAGGCGGAAGGATCGCCGGAGCCCAGCAGGTCGAGGCTGCGGTGGCTGGGAGCGGCCACTGCACTCCAATCTGGGTGACAGAGTGAGACTCCAACTCAAAAAAAAAAAAAAGAAAGATAGCTAGAAAATCCTAAAATACTTGGATATCCAATAACACATATAAATAACACCTGGATCAAAAAATAAATTTCAACAAAAATTTTAAATTAATTTAGAGGTAAATAAAAATGAAAATGCAACCTATCAAAATTTGTGGGATGCAGCAAAAATACTGCTCAGAAGAAAGTTTGTAGCATTGAATGCATATATTAGAAAAGAAGAAAGATCCAAAATTTTAATCATCTAAACTTCCACATAAAGAAGATAGAAAAAAAGCAAATTAAGTTAAAAGTTACCTGAAGAAAAATATAATAAAAATTAGAGGATATTCTTTCAACGAAGTTGAAAACAATAAACCAATACAGAAAATCAATAGAATGAAAATTGATTATTTGAAGATATTAATAAAATTGATAAATCCTTAACTAGGCTAACTAAGAAAAAAGTGAGATGACACAAATTGCTAATATTGGAAAAGACAGAAAACATCACTACACCAAAGATTTCATGAACATTAAAAAGGATAATAAGAGAACGCTATAAATAACTTCATGCCCACAGATTTGTTAACCTAGATGAAATAAATCAATTTCTTGAAATGTATAGTCTGCCAAAACTCACACAAGGGATTATCTGAATATCCCAATATCAATTAAATACACTGAATACATAATTCATAATCTTCCCAAACAGAAACCATCAGACCTAGGTGAGTTCACTGGTGATTCTACCAAACATTTAAAGAAGAAATGCCAATTCTGTGATGTCTTTTAGAAGATAGAATCAGAGAGAATATTTTCTAACTCATTCAGTGAGGCCAGGATTACCATAATACCATAACCAAAGATATTGAAAGAAAACTAGACCAATATTTGTCATGTATATTGATGCAAAAATCCTCAGCAAAATGTTAAAATTTGTATCCAACAATGTGTAAAAAAAATTATACACTACAACCAAGTGAAATGTAAATCAGGTGTACAAGGCAAGTTCAACATTTGAAAATCAGGTAACATAATTAATCACATCAGCAGGCTAAAAATAAGAAAATCCCCATGATCATATTAATGAATGCAGAAAGAGAGTTTGGCAAAATCCAATACCCATTCATGATAAAAACTCTCACTAAACTAGGAATAAGCAAAGACTTCATCAAATGCGTAAGGAACATCTTTAAAAAAGTTAGTGGACATCAAACTTAATGGTGAGAAACTTGAAGCTTTCTCACTAAGATTGGGAACAAGGCATAGATGTTCTCACTCACCTCTCCTTTGCAACATCTTACGGGAATTCCTAGCTAATACAATAAGACAAGAAAGGAAAATTTTAAACTATACACACACACACACACACACACACACACACACACACACACATAACACACATACATATGGAAGATAGAAATAAAACTGCATTTTCAGATGATTTGATCATCTATAAAGATAATCTGAAAGGATCAACAGAATAACCTGGAATAAGAGATAGCAAGCTTGCAGGACAGAATGTTAATATACAAAAATCTATTTCTTTCCTACCAGCAATGTACAAGTGGAATTTGAAATAAAGACACAATTCTATTTACATTTGCATCTCAAAAAGTGAAATACATAAATATAAGTCTAATAAGTAAAAGTTCTATATAAGGGAAACTACAAAAGTCTGACAAAAGAAATAAAAAAGAACTAAATAAATGAAGATTTAAATCAATAATAAATGAAAATAATGACAGCGATATAATATAATTATTGATATCATTTATTATATTATTTATATTTATTATTTGTATATTATTTTATGTATTATTTATGTATATATGATTTATATTATTAGTAAATAGCAATAATAATTATTTATTATATTATTATGACAAATAATATAATAAATAAACAATAAATGAAACACTCAATATCATCAAAATGTCAATTCTTTCCAAATTAATCTATAGATTCAACACAACTCCCATCAAAATTCAAGCAAGCTATTTTGTAGATGTTGACAAACTCATTACAAAGTTTATATGGAGATACAAAAGACCCAAAATACCCAGCATAATATTAAAGGAGAAGAACAAAGTTGGAGACTGAAACTACCTGATTTCAAGACTTACTATAAAGCTACATTAATCAAACACAGTGTGGTATTGGTAAAAGAATGGCCAAATAGATGAACAGAACAAAATAGAGAGCCCGAAAAGATTCACATAAATACAGTCAACTGATATTTGATTAAGAAGCAAAGACAAAACTGTAGGGAAAAGATCATCTTCACAAATGGAATTGGACGAACTGAACACCTACATGTAAAAATAAAAATACATTTTCACTTTTCACAAAAATAACTCAAAATGTATCATGAATCTAAATAGAAGATGCAAAATTATGAAACTCTTAGACGATACCATAGGAGAAAAGTCTAGATGACCTTGGATATACTGATGACTTTTTTTGAAAACCAAAGGCACAATCCATGAAAGAAATAACTGATAGACTATACTTCATTAAAATTAAAAACTTCTGCCCTGTGAAAGACACTGTCAAGTGAATGAGAAGACAAGTCACAGAATAGGAGAAAATGTTTGCAAAAGGCATATGTGATAAAGGAATGCTATCCAGAGTACACAAAAAAGTCTTAAAACTCTATAATAAGAAAATGAACAACCCAAGGAAATCCTGTCATTTACAACAATATGGATGAAACTAGAGGACAGTATGTAAAGTAGATAAACCAGACACAGAAAGATAAATAATCCGTGACCACATTTATATGTTACATCTAGAATCATAAAGACAGGTTAGAACAGTGGTTGGCAGAGACTGCGGGTAGGAAAAATAGAGGGATTTTGGTCAAAGTATACAGGCTTTTTATTATGAGATGAATAAGTTTTGGAGATCTAATGTATAGCATGGTGACTCTGATTTATAATAATGTATTATAGTCTCAAAACATTTGCTGACAGAGTAGATCTTAATTGTTCTCACCACACACACAAAATAGTAACTAGGTGAGGTAATGATATGTTTATTAACTTAATTGTGATAATCACTTCACAATATATACATACATTAGAACATTACATTGTACACCTTAAATATATACAATTTCTATTTGTAAATTTTATCACCATAAAACTGGGAAATTTTTAAGACTATTTATGTATTTATTTACTTATTTAAAGTCGGAGTCTCACTCTGTCGCCCAGGCTGGAGTATAGTGGCATGCTCACCGGGCACCCCAGCATCAACCTGCTTGGCTCTGTCCTTCCAAGAAGCCTCAGCCTTCCCAGTAGCCGCAACTAAGGTGCGCACAACCATGCCTGGCTAATTTTTTTTAAACCTTTTGTTGTAGAGATGAGGTCTCACCAAGTTACCTGGGCTGGTCTCGAACCTGCGGGCTCAGGCAATTCATTGGCCTTGGCCTCCCAAAGTTCTGGGATTACAGGCTGAGCCACTGAGCCCGGCCTAAAATAATGTTTTAAATGGGCAAAATACCTGAACAGCACCTCACCAAAAAAGATATACAGATAGCATAGCAGCACATAAAAAGATGCTTCACATATGTCATGAGGGAAAGGCAAATTAAAGCAACAACGAGATACCACTACAAACCTATTAGAATGGCCCAAATCCAAAACGTTGACACTACCAAATGCTGACGAAGATATGGAGCCACAGGAATTCTCATACACAGGTGGAAATGCAAAATGATACAGCCACCTTAGAAGACAGTTTGGCTGTTTCTTACAAAACTAAACATACTAAACACCATATGATCTAGCAATCGCACTCCTTATTATTTACCCAAATGAGTCAAAAAATGTATGTCCACACAATAACTTGCACATGGATGTTTATAGCAACTTTATTTATAACTGCTACATCTTGGAAGCGACTCTCAGACACACCAAATACTCAGAATTACTGGCCCACATTTTGGAATAAAGTCACAAAGGAAATTTTATGCCAACCTTTTTAAATTATAGAAAGTCAAGGATGAAAATCAGTTACTAAGTTGTTTTTTTTTAAAGAAGTGAGTGTAATTCAATAATTTACATGATACACATGCAACGATATTTGAATGAATGAATTAACTGACTCTACCACCTATTAGTGACCATTTAAAAAATTTCAACCGTGTCACTCATAGCTTATAGGCACTAAAAAATATAATGCATGCCTGTGAGAGACAGATTTGTATTTCGAGATCTAAGTCAAAATCTCAATTAGATAGGCTTAGTCTATTTATGCCAGCTGCAGTTGCCTCATGGGAGAATATTTCATAAACTCCTAATAATCCTTCAACAATCCATCACAAATTAAAATTATTTTAGTTTCTGTAATTTCTTATTTGTATTAGAATTTCATTTGCTATTAAGTATGTTTGCTAAGAGAATGATAATATAGATATTAAATTATCCTGTAAAATTTGTAAAGTGAAGTGTAATTCTTAAGATGTCATTGTTTTTGCAGAATGAAACCTTTCCACAAACCTTTTTGAATTTATAATTTACTAATTTGAATTAGTTGTTCTTTCTCAATCTTTCAAGGGCCAACAAATACCACTGATGGGAAATTTATCCCACTATGTTAAAGGGAGCTCTATTGTAGAGTGTCACATATTATGACAAATGGTTAGTGCACACATTACACACTTGGCCTCATTTTAAATGAACAAGTTCTGTTTAGGTCAAGGGAATCTTAGCAAGGGTATGCTCCTGACGATATAAGAACAGAGAGGGGCTAGGACAAAGTAATATGATGTTAAACCAAGCTGTCTTTGGGGAGCTCTTAAACTTATCCGTCATGCCTGAGGGAATGTTCACATAAAAGACATGTAGTCTCAAGGTGAGTATGTCATAAAGAAAGCTCAGGACATTTGCTATGATATAAAATAAGCCATAGAAAGTTTTCATTTGACAAGTCATTCCCTGAGATGAATTCGTAAGATGCAGAGTGAATGATAGATGAAAATTAACTTTGCTGTCTTAACTGAGCCCTGGGAAGAGAACAGAGAAAACAGTGTGTAAATAATGGAAGTTAGGCCAAGTGCAAAGTTAAGGATCATACTGCAGGAGTTTATGTGTTTATGTATATATGTACATACACATATACATATTTTTGTGTTTATATATGCATATACATGTATTATGTGGTGTATATGTATTTTACATCATATGTTATTTTTTTTTCTTTTTGGCAAAGACTCTATATTAAAAGGTTTTTTCTTTTTCTTTTCTTTTATTTTAGAATTGTGAGATACATGTGAAGACTTACTACATAAGTGGCATAAATATATATGTATAATCTTACAGTGTGTATATTTTATTGTTTTACTGAAAAATCTATAAGATTCAGAGATCTTTGTTTATATTTTTAAATTCCACAAAGAGATCTTTCAATAAAGGATGGCTAAGGGCATAGGCAATCCACAAAAGGGACAAAAAAATGTAATGTCTAACAAATATTTGAAAATATGTTCAACTTCATTAGTAATAAAAATGTTAATAAAATGAGAAGTATTTTGCTGATAAAATTAATAAAAAGAAAAAAATGATACCAAGTAATGGTAAAAGTACAGGATAATTGGAATTCCCATAAATGTTGCTGGGAATATGAATTAATTCACCTACTGTGGATACAGGTTGAAAAAATTAGCAAAATTTAAAGTAACTTTATTCTCAACCTAGAAATTGTACTTTTATCAGCTCCATGGAAAAACTTATCCTAGAGTTATGTAGAAAGTTATTGACCACTGTATTATTTTTAATAGTGAAAGTTGTAAATAATCTACATTCCATCAACAGAGAAACAAACAATGAAAATATATTCATGTACTAGACTTCTGATCCAGATCTATTTAAAGGTCTATGTTAGTAGATGCTAAAAACATAATATAACATAATATTGAACAAAGCAATTTGCAGACTGTGTATACTAAAATACAATTCTCTGTATACATTTTAAGTCTATACAAAACAACACCATGTGTATTTATATTTGTACATAAAAATAGGGTGGAGAGATATACACTAAATTCATAATAATGAGTGACTTTGCAGATGAGAGAAGAAGATAGGAATGTGACTGGGATAAGACACAAGGACTTCCTCTTTATTGCTAATGCTTTGATTATTTTATTTTAAGGCAGACAAGTCATAGTATAACAATATTGTCAAGAGTTAATTATGGAGAGGGGTTACATGGGCTTTGATTATTTTATACATTGTACTTTCTGCATTTTTTTTTTTTTGAGTTGGAATCTCACTCCGTCGCCCAGGCTGGAGTGCAGTGGCATGCTCACGGCCACCCCAGCATCGACTTGCTGGGCTCAGGCGATCCTTCCGCCTCAGCCTTCCAAGTAGCCAGAACCACAGGTACCCGCTACCGCGCCCGGTTAATAGAGAAGACCCCTCGCCAAGTTGTCCAGGCTGATCTCAAACCCTCGGGCTCAGGCAATCCACTCGCCTCAGCCTCCCAAAGTGCTGGGATTATGGTCTGAGCCACTGAGCCCGAACACTTTCTGTATTTTTAAATGTTATGTAAAGCACAGAAGTAGGTTATCTTTGAAGAAATACTATAAGCATTAATGACGGTAGATAAATGACACAGCTTCATCTTTGCATCTGTCTCATAATTATCTCAATTGTTGGAATAGTTGAGATATAGCTAGAAACTATGAATTTGTGTATCAGTGTAATGGATAACTCTCATTTGTTTCCCTAGAAATTGGACATCTTGTAAGTTAGTAAATTTAAATTACTGAAAATGTGAAACAATGTTGATAACAGACTGTGGGCATAATTAATCTTTGTATTCTGTATAAAATTGTGTCCAGTCTTGTGTGACATTTAATTATAAAAACAACCTAATCAAGAAGAGCATATAATCTCAGAATTACTGCATAGGCTCAATTTATGGAATGATAGAACAAGATTTTAGTCCTAGTCCTTCTTATGCTATTAATTGAAGCAATAGTTTCCATTTTTACAATTGTATGCCCAATTTAAAAAACTGAAGACCATGAACTGTCAGTACATCTATTCATTCATTTATATTTTATATACATGTGTTATTGTCAATTTGCATCAAATATTCAAAAAGGTTTAAAGTCTTTCTTACTTTTATATATAAACAAAGTGTTAGCAGTTGCATCCTAAACATGCCAATGACTCATCTCTCACACTACTTTGGAGACTGAGCTATAGAATAATGTATAAATCTATTCTCATTTGTTATGCTCTCTAATTTGGCTTTGTGGATATTGTTTAACTGTGTCTCCTTTCTCCTCCTATTTCTACCGATGTTAATAGTTAACACTTACTGACCCACACCAAAATTGTTGCTTTTAGCCACTAGCCTATCCAGCTTTGCACTAATCCCTGTAATAAAGCCAGTAACATAACCAAACCTTCTTTTGTTTCAAATGGTTCACCCTATCTAATATGCAAATCTTACTAAACCTTCTTTGTCTGTTCCTGGGCTAACTTCCTTGAAACCTCTTCCTGTAAGAATTTCTCATGGTGTTACTAAGTTGTGAATCCAATCCATATAACTTTGCACTGCATATATATAGTAGTTTGCACATTCCTGAAAAGTTCCTTTCAAAAGCCCCACTTCAGTGCAGTCTCCTGGGTATATAAACCATGTCAGTTCTGCTCAGTATGAAACCTGTAGTGCCCAGTATGGACTAGCTACTCTACAGATTATTTCTTGAAAAAATTATATCTTTATATGGAACTTTTAATGAAATATGGACAGATGAATTTTAAGGATGCATGTTCAGATTGACTGCAATGTGAGTTTTAAGCTTTGAACATTTCATACCTTCTTTTAGCTGGACATGTTCTTTTTGCTGGACGTGTTCTTTTAGTTGAAGGTAAGAATAACAGAAAAAGTAGCACGATATTTTACTTGGTAAACGAGTATCTGTTTTCTGGGAAAACAAAATATATTTTTTTAATTTTAAAGATGTGGGGTACAATTCAGGGTTAGGTATACAAATGGTAATTGTACAGGTAAAATTTGGGCCTCACTTTGGTCCCCACTTCACCTGGCTTGAGATCAGGTACTTGAATTCAATCATCTCCCAATAAGAAAGAATGAATGGAACTAAAAGGCAATCATGTAGGCTGCTAAGGCCAAATCCGTAGTTAAATTTCAGAAAAAGAAACCAGGGATATGTTTACATTTTTAAAACAATGGGCTATAATAAAGTCTTTAGGGGAAAAATGTAGATTTTATTAGCCTCTATCATTGATCAGTTTATTTGGGTTTTAGTCAATACTTTCTTTTAGACATTGCAAATGCATTTGATAAAACTCTTCTGCTTTTGGTCTTTTGCCTTAAAGTGTCTATTAAAAGGAGGTATGCTTCTGAGTAAACTGATTATAATTATATGTAATCTGTTGAAATAGAAGAAAGCTGGTCACCTTGACAATGCAATATATAAAAAACTAAACGAGTTTTCCAATTATAATTAATAAAGCTTGATTTTTTAATAACTTCTATAGATTAAAACAGCTCACATTTTAATATCTTTCCCTTACCTTTTTTCACCATTTAGTTGCCACTTTCTATAAGGATGATCTAATTTCTATTTAACCGCTGAAGTAACTGAAGAGTGAGGTATTTTGGCAGAGTAGAATGGGGGTGAAATGGATAAGCTCAGGGTTCAGGTGTATTACCTTTTGAGATACTGCTTTGACACTAAAGTAGAGATTGTACGCTAGAAAACAGGAGCTATGCAATGTGCAGACAAAGCTAAGAATCTTGTCTCACAGACTCTACTTTCTGTGTTTCATTCTATTGAATCTCTTTTGTTGTGTATTTATTTCACACAAGAAATCAGCTGGAAGTCAAAGCCCAGCTCTGTACCTATGGCCTCAGAAGATACTTCACCTCCCATCTGGCAGGTTTGCTATACTCAAAAACATTGTTTACACTGGAATCTATCTCACACCCTACTGTCTCAAGATAGTCTGTGGTGACACATATTTCATTTTCTCAATCAGCCTTCCCCTGAGGAAGTCCTGATCTTCCAACACATAAGGTATTTACCAGATCTATGGACTCTCCCCTGTATGTCATCAAGGTGAGAGGTACTTTTTCTCTTTGTACGTTGACTGAGGCATTAATTCATATGTCCAAACACTTTTGAAAATTGTGTCCAAAGCATAATTTAATATGTACACAATGTCAATCTATTTTTATGGTCAATTTCAATACTCTAGACACTTTTATTTCTGCTGTTTATGCTTTTA
This sequence comes from Tarsius wallacei, assembly GCA_963574415.1. Taxonomy (NCBI): domain Eukaryota; kingdom Metazoa; phylum Chordata; class Mammalia; order Primates; family Tarsiidae; genus Tarsius; species Tarsius wallacei. The sequence continues at coordinate 9,386 of CAUYQG010252334.1, forward strand.
GATAATGTTTGTAGCCTTGGGTTATTATATGAGCACCAAAAATGTATGGTGAGTGTGTCGTGAATAGGATCATCAGCTTCTATACAGTTGGTTATCCATGTTCTTCATATGATCAATCTGTAAGAATGAGCTTTATTACACCAAATTGGACTTAACAACTGATAGTGGTGATTTAATTGTCTTACTTGGTAGAGCTTCCCACCAGACCTTGTCTCTGGGCCTTCTCTTAGGAGGAAATTTTTATGGACAAGAATTTTCTTAGAAGAGAGACATCTCAAATAAGGGAAGCAGGGCATTGTTGATATCCTCCCCATCTGTTGTATTTGTCTGTCCCTGGCCCAGGCTAGCCAATCAAAATAATTATATCCTGCTGGCTGCAGTCAATAGTTCAGGGAAAAACAGCTGACTTGAACAAAGAAAAAGAGACACAATCACAACCTGGCACATTTGCCAAATCCTTTGGAAAATAGACCCTCTCCCCTAAGACATGAGTCTAGAGCTCCTGGTAGCTATCTCATCACTGTAGAATTAAAAAAATTATAGAGAGAATAAAAAAATTTAACTTAGAAAAAAGAAAACAGGAAGGGAAACAGGACCAAAAATTAAACAGAGACATATTTATAACATCATTTGAGCATCTGGATCAGCCATGCCATGAGTGAATAGAAAATGGGAGTTTTCAGTCACATTATCCAATAAACCTCTTTTTTGCCTAAGCTATTTTGAGTTGGGTTTCCATTGCTTGCAGCTAAGATTCTTGAAATATAACCACCTACTCTCTCCAGAGATCAAAGTGGGCCACTCCAGGATTCCTGACTGCCGAGGACCCTAGAACTTAGTCACTAACTAATGACCATCCTGAGTTGGTTTCCCAAGAAATAGCCTCCTCCTATCGCATTCTATCAAAGTTCCTGAGGCTAAGGAGAAGGAGGTGGGAAATCATTCAGAAATGATAGCAGGTGAGAAGCTATTGGAATATTTAAACCTCTCTCGCATTGTTATATGTAAAAAAAAGAAAAGAAAAGAAAAAGAGAAGAATGTTTATATTAGTGGTAAAAAAATAACTTGACGACTTTCAACTTTAAATAAACTTTGCCTCCTCTCAGTGGTTTAGGAAAGTACAAATGCATTTTTTTTAATTTTTAAAAAATTTTGTAAATGAGGGTTCTCATTATGTTGCTCAGGCTAATCTTGAACTCCTGACCTCAAGTGATCCTCTTACCATGGCCTCCCAAGGCACTGAGATTACTGGCATGAGTCACCATGCCTGGCCCTGCATTTTTTACGTGTAATGATAACTAGCACTAGCTGAGAGCTTATCATTTGTCAAGTATTATATGAATTGACTTTATTCTCATATAAACCCTTTGAGCTAGTTACTATCATCTTTAATTTGTAGATGAGAGAGTTGGGGGCTTAAGTGATTTGCCTAATGTCATACAGCCAGTAAATTGGCAGAGCCAAGAGTTGAATCGAGTGTGGTTTCTAAGAATGAGTATACTCATGCCCTAAAATCTACACTGGAACTAATCCTTAAAAACACAAGAGAGGGCCATACCTTTACTATCAACTGATGAAAAGAAACATATCTCAGTAATCTCACCTCCCCTCACACACACAAAGAAACAAATCTTAAAATAATCAACAATTTTATGTCAATGAACTGATATATGTGTAAAACGGACCTAGGGAATCAAATTATTTTGCATGACTCTAGGAATATTCATCTATTTCAAAAGATTCAACTGGAGACCACTTTAAAGAGTTATTTGCAAATTCACTCGCTTTTACAAGTTTAAATTGGGTATATTTATCAACTTTACTTTGATAGAAACAAAAATCTTAGATAAATTCCATTGACCCTCTGCTCAGTGAAATATGCTTTGATCAATGGATGTAGGTTCCTAATAGAAAATAAAAGTCAAAGAACATGCAGTTAAAGCTATAAAAGGAAAAGCACAGTCCCAGTTTGGCATATTTGTTTTCTGCTCACTAGCATAAAACATTTTTTAGTTACTGTGACTTAAACTAGGCTTTTAAATTTTATCTTTCCTTTTTCTTTTTACTTTTCATTTTTTCCTTTGTTCCTCACTTGCATTCAGTTGCCTTAGAAACTTCTTTCTTAAAACATGTTTGCTTGCTGAAAATAACCTAACAGGGGGTTCCCAAAAAGAAGGTATCTTGTCCTTATTTTCACTTATTGGCTAAGCCCTGTTCTTCAGGCTTCTTGTGTGTTCCATGATCTGGTCTTCATGTTGACCTTATCAAGGAATGACTCTCATTTTGTAAATTAAGAAATTGTAGCTCAAGGAATCAAAGTATTATGCAAAAGTGACCATGAATTATGCCCAAAGATATATGTTGAAAAGATTAACTAGGAAATATCCAAGTAGAGTGCTTTATTAGCATACGGCACAGCTAGTCCTTTTTAATTATTTTTTTAATTTTAAAGATGTGGGGTACAATTCAGGGTTAGGTATACAAATGTTTATTACACAAATACCCTTGTTGATGAGGTGTGCCCCTCCCTCCCTTTGCAGTTTCCCACTACTGCCAATCCCATCCCCCCTCCCCTGGCAGTTTCTCACTTCTGCCAAGCTCATTTTTATAGTCTTATGATAATTGTTCAAGATCTGCTTATGAGTGAGATCATATGGTACTCAGTTCTTTGTTTCTGTGATAGATCACTCAGTATTATATCCATCTAAGTTGCTGTAAAGTTCATAATTTTGGCTGTGTAATATTCCATTGTGCATATGTAACACATTTTTTAAGCCAGTCCTCTTTCAATGAGCAGCACGGTTGGTTCCATGATTTTGCTAATGTGAATAATGCTGCGATAAACCTGCATGTGCAGGTATCTTTTTCATAGAGTGATTTGTGTTCCTCTGGGTATATTCCCAGTAGGGAGATTGTGGGGTCACATGGAAGGTCGATTTTTAGGTCTTTTAGGAATCACCACATTGTTTTCCACAGAGATTGTACTATTTACACTCCCACCAACAGTGTAGAAGTGTTCCTTTTCCCTACGTCCTCTCCAGCATCTGTTGTTTTTTGAGTTATTGATGATGAGTCAGGTGATATCTCAGTGTAATTTTAATTTGCATTTCTTTGATGACTAGTGAGGTTGAGCATTTTTTTCTATTGGCTGCTCATATGTCTTCTTTTGAGAAGTGTCTATTCATATCTTTTGCCCACTTTGTAATGGGGCTGTTTGTTTTTTTCTTTTCAGCACATTTGAGTGCCTTGTAGATCCTAGATGTTAGGCCTTTGTCAGATATAGAGTTGGCAAATATTTTTTCTCAGTCTGTGGACTGTCTGCCCACTCTCTTGATGGTTTTTTTGGCTTTGCAGAAGCTTGTCAGTTTGACGAGTTCACACTTGTCTATCTTATCTCTTATGGCATGGATATTTGCGGTTTTGATTAGGAATTGGTTGCCGGTTCCAATTTCCATAAGGATGTCTCCTGTGTTTTCTAAGGTTCTTGTAGTGTGAGGTTTTATGTTTAGGTCTTTGATCCATTGAGTTGATTTTTATGTAAGTGATAGGGAGGGGTCTTGTTTTAATCTTCTGCATGTTGTCAGCCAGTTTTCCCAGTACCATTTACTGAATAGGTTCTCCTCTCCCCAGTGGTTGATGGTGGAGGCTTTGTCAAAGATGAGTTGGTTGAAAAATTGAGGTTTTGCTTCTGGAATCTCTATCCTGTTCCTTTGGTCTATATATGCCTGTTCTTGTGCCAATACTGGGCTGTTTTTGATTATTGTAGCCTTATAATAAAGTTTAAAGTCTGGAAGTGTGATGCCTCCTGCTGTGTGTGTGTGTGTGTGTGTGTGTGTGTGTGTGTGTGTGTGTGTGTTTTGCTGACGATTGCTTTGGCTATTTGTGGTCATTTATGCTTCCATATGAATTTCTGTATTGTTTTTTCCAGGTCTGAGAAGAATGATGCTGGTAATTTAATGGGTATTGTGTTAAATCTGTAGATTGCCTTGGGTAGGATAGACATCTTAACAATGTTGATTCTTCCAGTCCACGAACATAGAATATTTTTCCATTTGTTTGTGTCATCTTTGATTTCTTTGATCAGTGTTTTGTAGTTTTCGTTGTAAAGGTCTTTCATTTCTCTGGTTAGGAATATGCCAAGGTACTTGATTTTTTTGTGTGTGTGGCTATTGTGAATGGGATTGTGCTTTTTATTTGGGTTTCCATTTGTTTATTGTTGGTGTATAGGAATCTGGCTATCTTTTGCACATTTATTTTATACCCTGAGACTTTGCCAAAGTCCTTATCAGTACAAGGAGGTTTTGACAGATTCTTGGGTTTTTGAGGTATAGAATCATGTCTGCAAAGAGGGATAACTTACTTCCTCTTGTCCTATTTGGATACCCTTGATTACCTTCTCTTGTCTGATTGCTCTAGTTAGAACTTCTAATACTATGTTGAACAGTAGGGGTGAGGGTGGGCATCCATGTCTTGTTCCGGTTTCAGGGGAAATGGTTCCAATTTCTGTCTGTTTAGCAGTATGTTGGCTGTGAGTTTCTTGTAGATGGCTCTTACTATTTTGAGGTATGTTCCTATGCCTATAAGTTCGAGGATTTTTATTAAGAAGTGATGCTGTATTTTATCGAAAGCTTTTTCTGCATCTAATGATATAATCATGTGGTTTTTGTTTTTTACATCTGTTAATGTATTTAATTATGTTTATGATCTTGTGGTGTTGAACCAGTCCTGCATCCTGGGGATGAAGTTTATTTGGTCATGGTGGATAATTTTTGAGATATGTTGTTGGATCCAGTTTGCTGGAATCTTGTTGAGAATTTTAGCATTTCTATTCATCAAGGATTTTGACCTGTAGCTCTATTTCTTTGTTGGATCTTTACCCATTTCGAGTAGCAATATGATGTCAACTTCATAAAATGATTTGGGGAGAGTTCTATCTTTCTCAACTGCCTGGAATACTTTCAATAGGATTGGTATCAGCTCTTCCTTGTGTATTTTGTAGAATTCTGCTGGAAAGTCATCTGGTTCAGGGCTTTTTTTGTAGGTAATTTTCTTATGACATAGTCAATTTCCTGGGTTGTTATTGGTCTATTTAGGGTCTCTATTTCTTCTTGTTTCAACCTGGGGAGGTTGTATGACGTCAGAAAATCCTCCATTTCCTTTAGATTTTCAAGTTCATTTCCATACAAGTGTACATAGTAATCTCTGAAAATCTTTTGTATTTCTTTGGGGTCAGTTGTGACTTGATCTTTTGCATTTCTGATTGTGTTTCTTTGTGCTTTTTCTCAGTCAGTCTAGCTAGGGGTCCATCAATCTTGTTTATCATTTCAAAGAACCAGCTTTTTGTTTCATTGATTTTTTTGTATTATATTTTTGTCTTCTATGTCCCATATTTGGGCTTTTATCTTGGTGATCTGGATTCTCCTGTTGAATTTAGGGTTTTGATGGTTTTGCTTTTCCAGCTCCCTTAGGTGATTTGTTAGGCTGTTAACTTGTGATCTTTCCATTTTCTTCATGTGTATTCATAGAGATATGAATTCCCCTCTTAGTACTACTGTCATAGCATTCCAGAGCTTTTGGTAAGATGTTTCTTTGTTTTCATTTGTTTCCAGGAATCTTTTAATTTCTGTTTTGATTTCCGTGTTGACCCAGGAGTTGTTCAGCATCATGCTGCTGTTTAGTGTCCATGCCTTTGTGGGTTTTGGGGGAACTTTGTGGTGTTGATATTTATTTTTATTCCACTGTGGTCTGAGAAGGTACATGACAGTATTTCAATCTTATGAAATTTGTTTATGCTTGATTTACATCTGAGAATTTGGTCAATCTCAGAGTACGTTCCATATGGTGATGAGTAGAATGTATATTTCATGGTTGTTGGGTGGAGTGTTCTGCAGATATCTATTAAGTCCATTTGGTCAAGTGTCACATTTAGGTTCCATATCTCTTTGTTGATTTTTTGTCTTGATGATCTGTCTAGGATTGTTAGTGGGGTATTTAAGTCCCCTGCTATGATAGTCGGGATGGCCATTATCAATATCCATGAGCATGGAATATTTTTCAGGTCAGTAAGGTCATCATCAATATAATTTTTTAGTTTACCTAAAAGCTGCTTTATGAAAGTTGGTGCTCTTGTGTTAGGTGCATATATGTTTAGAATGGATATTTCTTGTTGGTGAGCTGAACCTTTTTTCATTAAGTAGTGACTTTCCATATTTTTTTAAATTTTTGATAGCTTAAAGGGTATTTTGTCTGATATTGACATCATGACTCCTGCTTTCTTTTGTGTTCTGTTCACCTGAAAATTTGTTTTCCATCCTCTGTGAGTCTGTGAACGTTCTCTCAGGTGAGATGATTCTTCTGGAGATAGCATATTGTTGCATCATGATATTTTATTCAATTTGCCATTCTATATCTTTTCAGTGGTGCATTTAGTCCATTCACATTAAGGTGTGAGAGTTTATCCCTGTCATGAGGTTCTTATAGAGCTTGTTGTTGTTGCTGCTGTTTGTTTGTTTACTTGTTTGTCATCTTTTGATTTTTGGGTTGATTTATGTGTGTTTTCAATTTTTTTTTGCATTCTTTGGAAGGATGTGGCCATTATTTTTTCTTTCTTCTGTGTTTACTACTTTCTTAAGTGTTTCTTGTAGAGTGCTGGTCCGGAGGCAGCATAAATTCTTAGGGATTGAATGTCCAGGAAGGATTTTAATTTTCCATTACTGATGAAACTTAGCTTAGCTGGGTAGGTAATTCTTGGTTGAAATTGTTTATCTTTTACCTGCACACGCATGTTTATTGCAGCACTATTCACAATAGCAAAAACATGGAACCAACCATGCTGCCCATCGAAATTGGATTGGATAAAAAAAATGTGGTCCATATATGAAAGAACAGACTGGGAGCGGGAAATGCATTTTTAAATCTTGTTCCTAAACCTTAATACAATGATGAGAAAGTAGAAGCTATGTTTTGGAGAAATGCATACTTTAGGTAAAATTAACTTTGCCAACTTTGTCTTTTCAGAAACAGACTTCCTGGTGCCAGGTATCAGAGGTATCTCATAGCAGCAATCAAGCTTGCCTAGAGTAAAGGGAATTTACTAGGCCTAAGACATCATGCATTGGGCAAGGATTGTAGAAGTCATGAAACTTGTAATTACAAAAGTTATAACCTCTCAGAGAGGGAGCAGGTGGGGATTCAATCTTCCAGTAAATTGGGCGCTATTACAGGGAAGTCAAGGATACCCTGAAGCTACCCACTGGGAACGCATAGGAGATAAGGGGAAGTGCACCCTCCATTAGCTCTAAGGAATGTTGTTCAGG
>CAUYQG010252338.1:0-38289 GCA_963574415.1 Tarsius wallacei
GCCCGGCTAATTTTTTTGATTTATTGTAGAGATGAGGTTTCGCCTGCCCAGGCGGGTCTCGAACCCGCGGGCTCAGGCAATCCACTCACCTCAGCCTCCCAAAGGCGCGGGATTACAGGCTGAGCCACCGAGCCCGGCTGATCTCTTTTTTTAAATTGTAGAATGTTCTTGTCTCTTGTTATGGCTTTGGACTTAAAGTCTATTTTATTTGAAAGAGGCGTAGCTCCTCTGCTCACTTATGGTTTCTCTTTGTGATCTTTTTCTATCGCTTCACACTCTGTCTATGTGTGTCTTTACAAGTGAGGTGAATTTTTTGTAGGCAGCATATAGTTGGTTCTTGTTTTCATTTATTCTGACAGTCTGTATCTTTTAATTGGGGAATAGCCAAAGCAATTTGGAGCAAAAGGAATTAGCTGGAGTCATCATACTACCAGACTTTAAAATATACAACAAAGTTATAATAACCAACATGGCATGGCACTAACACAAAAATGGACAAATAGAACCAGTGGAACAGAATAGAGAACCTAGAAATTAATCCATGTATCTAAAGCCAAATGATTTTTGACAAAGGTGCCTAAAACATTCCTTGAGAAACGGAAAACCTCTTTAATAAGTGATGTGCGAAAAACTGGATATCTGTGTGCAGAAGAATGAAACTAGACTCCCACCTTTCATACTATAAGAAAGTCAACTAAAAATGGATTAGAGACCTAAATGTAAGACCTCCAGATTGAAAACTAATAAAAGAAAGCATAGGGGAAATGCCTTAGGACATTTTTTTTTTTTTTTTTTTTGAGTTGGAGTTTCACTCTGTCACCCAGACTGGAGTGGCCGCTCCTGGCCACTGTAGCCTCGACCTGCTGGCCTCAGGCAATCCTTCCACCTCAGCCTTCCAAGTAGCTACCGGCGCATGCTACCACACCCGGCCAATTTTTTGATTTATTGTAGAGATGAGGTCTCACCAAGTTGCCCAGGCAGGTCTCGAACCCGCGGGCTCTGGCAATCCACTCACCTCAGCCTCCCAAGACACAGGATTACAGGCTGAGCCACCAAGCCCGGCTAGGACATTTTTCTGGGAAAATATTTTTATGAATAAGACTTCAAAAGCAGAAGCAACAAAAGCAAAAAGCCATGAATGGGATTATATCAAACTCTGCCACAGCAAAGTAAACAATTGGCAGAGTGAAAGGCAATCTGCAGAATGGGAGAAAATATTTGCAAACTACTAATCCCATATGGAAATAATATCCAGAATATACAAGAAATTCAAACATCTCAACAGAAAAAAAAAACTGATAAAAATGAACAAATGATCATAATAGATATTCGTCAAAAGAAGACATACAAATGGCCAAGAAATATATTTGTAAAATGCTCAACATCGCTATTATCAAGAAAATGCAAATCAAAACCACAATGAGGTATCATTTTACCCAGTTAGGATGACTGTTATAAAAAAGATGAAAAATAACAAATGCTGGTGAGGATGCAGAGAAAGGGAAATTCTTATACAATCACTATGGAGAACTGTATGAAGGCTCCTCAAAAATCTACAACTAGAACAACCATATGATCCAATAATCTTACTACTGGGCATTTATCCAAAGGAAAGAAAATCAGCATATTGAAGAGACACCAGCACCCACATATTTATTGCAGCACTTTTCACAACAACCAAGTATGGAGTCAGCCCTAGTGTTGAACAACAGATGAATGGATAAAGAAAATATAGTATATATACACAATGCAATACTATTTAGTCATTAAAAAGAACGAAATCCTGTCATTTGCCGCTACATGGATGGAACTGGAGGATATTATGTGAAGTGAAATAAGCCAGGAACAGAACATCACATGTTCTCATTCATGTGTGGAAGCTAAAAAATATAGTTTATCTCATAGAAGTAAAAAGTAGTACAGAGGATATTAGAGGCTAGGAAGGGTACAGAGGAAGGGAGAGATAGAAATTTGTTAAAGGACATACAATTACAGCTAGATAGTAGGAACGTATTCTAGTGTTTTATAGCACTGTAGGATGACTACAGATGATAACATAATTTTGAAGATCTAGAAGAAGGATACTGAATACTTCCAACACAAAAAAATAATAAATGTTTGCGTTGATGGATGTGTTAATTACCCTGATCTGATGACTACACATCCTATGTATGGAAACAATGCTATGTATTCCACAAATATGTACAATTTTTATGTTTCAATTTAAAAATAAAATATTTTAAAAGTATGAAAATTGGAAAGAAAGGAACAAAGGTGTTCATATTTGAAGACAATATGATTATACAGATAGTCCAAGATGGTATTTAAATAAATGATTAAAACTAATAGAATTTAGTAAGGCTGTGGGAGATAAGATTAATATATATAAATAAGCAGCATTCTTAGCATTGGAGCAATACATTAGAAAATTTATTAGAAACTAAGAATAGCAACAGAAACTATACAGTATCTAGAAATAAATATTATAAAAGGTGGGCATATACTTTGTGCAGGAAATTATGAACTCTTGTTTAAGGAAGACCTGAATTAAAGGAGAATGCTGCAATATGTGTGATGGCAGATGTCTACTCTCGAAAATTAGAAATCAAATGCCAATCTTATCAAAATCCTAATTTGTTTTGTTTGGGTGGGGGGATGGGAGCGACTAGACTAGGTGGTCTTATCATTCATATGGGAGAGAAAACAACTAAAAACAACAATGCCAATTTTGAAGAAAAGGAACAAGAATGGGAATAAGATTTCAATAGTTTTGGTTTTTAAAAAATTTTTATTTTAAAGATGTGGGGTACAATTCAGTACAGGTAAAGTTTGAGTCTCACTTCGGTCCCCACTTCACCTGGTTTGAGATCAGGTATCCTTATTGATGAAGTGTGCACCCCCTCCCCTGGTAATTTCCCACTACCGCCAATCCCTTTCTTGTAGTATTATGATAATTGTTCAGGGTCCACTTATGAGTGAGAACATGTGGTACTCAGTTCTTTGTTTCTATGATAAATCACTGAGTATTACAGACTCTAAATCCATCCAAGATGTTGTGAAGTTCATACTTTGTCCTTCTTTATGGCTGTATAATATTCCATCATGTACCACATTTCAAAAAATCCAGTCTTCTTTCAGTGAACAGCATGGTTGCTTCCATGTTTTTGCTATTGTGAACAGTGCTGCAATAACATGCTTGCACAGGTATCTTTTTTTGTAGAATGATTTGAATTCCTCCGGGTATAATCCCAGAAGGGGGATTGCTGGGGTGTATGGCAGGTTAATTTTTAGACCTTTTAGGAATCTCCACACTGTTTTCCACAGAGGCTGTTTACGCTCCCACCAACAGTGTAAAAGTGTCCCCTTTCCCCCGCATCCTCTCCAGCATGTTGTTTTTTGAGTTATTGATGATGGCCATCCTGACTGGAGTTAGGCAGAATCTCAGTGTAGTTTAAATTTGCATTTCTTTGATGATTAGTGAGACTGAGCATTTTTTCATGTATCTGTTGGCTGCTCGTATGTCTTCTTTTGAAACATATTTTTTCATATTTTTTGCCCACTTTTTAATAGGGCAGATTTCAATAGTCTTTACAAAGTAATAAAAATTAAGATAGTGTGGTATTAGTGCAAAACTAGATAAAATGACTAAAAGTTCATTTTAGATAGAACAGAGAGTCCAGAAACAGACCTATGCAATCAAGAAAATTTCATTATGGCAAATTGGGAGAACTCACTCCCTTTGAGGAAAGGATGATCTATTCCAGAGCTGTCCAATAGAAATATAATGTTAGCCACATTTTAAATTTAAGGTTTTATAGTAGTCACATTTCAAAAGTAAAAAGAAACAGGTGAAATAAATTTTAATCTTTGATTTAATGACAAATATCCAATATATTATCTCAACATGTAATCATTATGAAATTAGTGACATATTTTACATCTTTGTACTAAGTTTTAGAAATCCAATATTTATTATACACTTATAGTGCATCTGGATTTGCATGATGTTTCAAGTACTCAATAGCCCCCTGTAACTAGTGGCTACAATACTGGGCAGCACAGATCTATTAGATAAATTGCACAAAGATAACTTGTTATTCATATGAGAAAAAATAAATTCAAAAGTGTAACTTGGATACTTTTACAAAAAGTATAAAAAATATCTTTATGATTTGGGGGCTAAGATGAATTTTCTTTATTTGAGTCAGGGTCTCACTCTGTCACCCAGAGTGGAATGCAGTGACACAATCACAGCTCCCTGCAGCCTCAACCTCCTGGGCTCAGTAGATCCTTCCACCTCGGTCTCTTGAGTAGCTGGTACTACAGGAATGTGCCACCACACCCAGTGTGTATTTTTTTTTTTGTAGAGGTGAGGTCTCACTATGTTGCCCAGGCTGGTCTTGAACCCTTGGGCTCAAGCAATCCTTCCGCCTTGGACTCCCAAAGTCCTGGGATTACAAGTGTGAGCCACCACCTCCAGCCAAATAATGAATTTATAATAAGATACATAAAGCACAGACTATTAAAAATATTGATCATTTGTAGAGAGACAATATACAGTGCACATGTCTGATAAAGAAATAGTTTGGAATTTATAAAGAATTTCAACAAATCAATAGATGTAGAGAAATAACTCAATAAAGAAATGACAAAAGTTGAGAATGGCAAAATCATAGACGAGACAATTAAATGACTATTAAACTAAAAAAGATGCTCAGCTTCAATGGTGATCAAGAAAATGTAGCTTAAAATAAAAAGATACCATTTTATACCAAGAGATTGGCAAACATATTTAAGCCTGGTAATGCCAAGTATTGATAAAGATGCAGAGAGACAGAAACTCTCAATTGCTGCTGATAAGAGTACAAATAGGCACAGTCATTTGGGGAACATCTCGTAAAACTGATGTGCACCCTTCATGATCTAGCAAGTCCACTTCTAGCGTATGCAGACTTGGATGAATACGTTCATGGAAACCCTGTTTTCTGTAGAAAAATAATCCAAATCCCTAGAAGAGGGATAAATTACTTGCTAAAATATTCAGTTAAAATGGAAGAAGTAGCTCTTATATGAACATGAATACCTTTCAAAAACATCATATGGAGGAGAATTAAGAGTAAGCTATATTTTTTCCCATTCTGTGGGCTGTCTCCCCACTCTCTTGATGGTTTCTTTTGCTTTGCAGAAGTTTGTCAGTTTGATGAGGTCCCACTTGTCTATCTTATCTCTTAAGGCATGGGCAATTGGGGTTTTGATCAGGTATGAGTTGCCATTTCCGATTTCCATAAGGATGTCTCCTGCATTTTCTAAGGTTCTTATAGTTTGAGGTTTTACATTTAGGTCTTTGACCCATTTATTTGCCAACTGTGTATCTGACAAAAGCATAACATGCAGGATCTACAAGGAACTCAAATGTGCTGAAAGGAAAAAAACCAGCAGCCCCATTAAAGAATGGACAAAAGACATGAGTAGACACTTCTCAGAGGAAGAGATATGGGCAGCCGACAGACACATGAAAAAGTTGCTCAGCCTCACTCATCATCAGAGAAATGCAAATCAAAACCATATTGAGATACCACCTAACCCCAGTAAGAATGGCCATCATTAACAAAACAAACAACAACAGATGCTGACAAGGATGCGGAGAAAAGGAAACACTTCTACACTGCTGGTGGGAATGCAAACTAGTGTAACCTCTGGAAAACAGTGTGGCGATTTCTGAAAGTACTAGAAATTGACCTTCCATATGACCCTGCAACCTTCCTGTTGGGAATATACCCGGAGGAACTAAAATTATTCTACAAAAAAGATACCTGCACATGCATGTTTATTATAGCACTATTCACAATAGCAAAAACATGGAATCAACTGTGCTGCCCATTGAAACTGGACTGGATAAAAAAAAGTGGCACATATACATAGTGGAATATTATGCAGCCATAAAGAAGGACAAACATATGGACTTTGCAGCAGCTTGGATGAATTTAGAGTATCATACTCAGTGACCTATCACAGAAACAAAGAACAGAGTACCATATGTTCTCATTCATAAGCGGACCTTGAACAGTTATCATAATACCACAAGAAAGGGATTGGCAGTAGTGGGAAACTGCCAGGGGAAGGTGGGTGGGTTTGGCAGTAGTGGGAAACCACCAAGGGAGGGGGCACACCTCATCTACAAGGATACCTGCATAATGAACATTTGTATGCCTAACCCTGAATTGTACCCCACATCTTAAAAATAAAAAAAAATTAAAATCAAAAAGAATAAGTTATAGAGTCTGACACCCTTTTTATAAAACGCAGCATATATTGAACATATGCAGTAAGAGTATAAAAATGAGAAGTTGAGAAGAAGAAAAGAGAATGGAGTAAGATCCTTTAATTTATGCCAAATTTTAAATTGTCTTAATATAATGCCAGTATGGCAGATGTGAAGACAGTTGGGCTGATGGTGGAGAAATGGACGTGTTCATCAGGGACCTTGGCCACAATAAAAGATCACACACTAGCTGGCTTAAGCAGGAGGGATTCATTACAGGGCAGTAGGTAGTGTACTGGATCTTGAGGGTAAACTGGAATGGTTGACAGATAGTATTCAAAGCCAGAATGGATGTGACTGACTAGGAAGAAAGCAGGGTGAGAAGCAGCCTTGGAGGGTGCACCAGGGACTTGGGCATTACAAGAGGAAGAATGGGCAGAGGAGCCTGAGTAGAGGATGCACGAGTGGGTAGTACTTAGGGGATGAGGGTGTGTGACAGTGCCTCCAGACCTGCTCGATGTTGCTTGGCCTCTGCAATAATCCCATGGGGTTGGTGGGCTGGAGCAGGCGGGTAGGCATTAATTTTCATGTTTGTTTTTTTTAAATTTTGTCTTAGAGATGTGGGGTACAATTCAGGGTTAGGTATACAAATGTTCATTGTGCAGGCACTCTTGTTGATGAGGTGTGTCCCCCCCTCCCCTGGCAGTGTTCCACTATTGCCAATTCTGCCCCCCCCTCCCATTTTCATGTTTCAGAGGGGAGACACCTGAATGTCAGAAATGTTAAAAACAAAAACAAAAACAAAAAAATTCTAGTCTCTGACTGAGCCATATCTTGAGGCTCGAAATCCAATGCTCTTGTGGGGATACCATGCTGTCTTTCTACCACATCACTGCGTGGGACAGGTGTGGCTTGGCTTCCAACGTTCTTTGGGCAGTCAATAGTTACAATTTCTGAAACTCATTTGTTAGGCAGCAATAAGTGATGGGTCTTATAACTGTGAATAAAAGAGACTAATGGTCCAGCAGTCTTATACATGTTTCTCCCAGCTACTGATTTTTTTTTAGAAAAGCATTTGCATGCTTAACTCTGTGCCCCACATTCAATGCTGAACACTGCCCATATGTTACCTTAAGCCTCACAGTAACTCCTTGGAGTAGGAACTGGTATTAATTCATTTTAATGACAAGGAAACTGAGGCTTAAAGTGTAAAGTAACTTTCTATGTCACACTATGTGAAAGTGATGAAGCCAGGATTTAAACAAGAGACTGCCTGGACTCAGTATCTTACCTCTTGATGTCTACATGCACTAGATTCTGGAGAAATAAAGCCACCATTATCTGTGTAACCTGCAATTGACCTAGAAACTTAGCTCTTCAAAGTCTCCAAGTTGAATTATTTTGAAGCTTAATCATTCCTATTAGATACAAAGAGAAAGAAGATGGTGAAGATTAGATGAGTTAAGGAGGTCTAGATCCAGAGGAAAAGCCCTTGTTTAAGAAGTAACTGAAGAAATCAGTGAGGCACAACTCCAAATGATGGCCAAGAGTCAATATGCATTTTCAGACTCTCCTGCTTCTGGAATCATTTCCCAATGTACCAAAATAGGAAATTGCATACAGTACTTGTGTAAGGAAGATGCCATTAATTTAGACAAGCTTGTGGTGGCTACTGCGTGCTAGGTATGGTGCCAGGCAGGAGTTGAGGTGGGATGGTGAGCAAAGAGGCGGCACTATGTTCATGGAGGCGGCACTATGTTCATGGGGGTGGGACCTATGTAGACAATGCTCATGGAGAAAAGGGTGTATGGATGGAGAAGGTTCTATGTTTACAACTTTTGATAAATTGAACAACCTTCATAATGCTGCAAAGCTGTTGTCCCTTTCTTTGCTAATGAATCTTGATTCTTTTCAGGTTCAAACACCTTGAATAAGTTGGATCCATCCCCATTTCAGATGTAAGTTCTGATTATTCGAAATCACCAGTTCTTAGGCTTTATCTTTCATTGAAGTTACCTGGAGCACTTGTTAACAAAAACAAAACAAAACAGGGTGCATAGTCCTGTCCTCCAATTCAGTGAGTCAGGCAAGCGAATGTCCTGGGTCATGTTGTCACTGATCAAGGGATCTCACTTTGTGAGCCACTTGCCTAAATTAATCCTGGTGGTCTCATTCCCTTTACTAGTGAATGGTTGAGTATACAATGTGATTCTGGTCAATGTAAGGGGTTGTATTTTGGGGGACTGCTAAGAAAGTTTTCCTTACTGTTAAATGAGACAAGAAAAGAAGGACATTGTCTTGGTAGATATTGTAGCCTTCTTCTTGTAACTATGTTAGTTAAAACCTGTGGGAAATGTCAATAAGCTAAGGACGGGGAGGTAGAAGGACAGCACCAACCTTGAAGATGTTCTTTTTTTTTTGATTTCTTGTTGAGATAATATATGTATTTATTAAGTCCCTTACATCAGAATTTTATTTTATGTGCAGCAGAAACTTTCCTGACTGATAAACTCAACTGCTTCTTACAGGTTAATGATTGTCTCATTATTAGAAGTCAGTAATCCATGTTCAAGAAGAAGATTCTATATGGGCTATTGCTATTATATTGACCTTGTCACACTGGGATTGTTTGTGAGGTGGGGAGAGATCTATTCAAGAGTCATGAGCCTATTGGTCCATTAAGACTTCATGAGTTTTGGCAATGATCCCCTGCAAAAGAACCCCATGCCCCACTCCTCTCAAACACATGTATCTCTCTCTGTCTCTCTCTCTCTCTCTCTCTCTCTCTCTCTCTCTCACACACACACACACACACACACACACACACACACATATACACTTATTCTCAGCTTGACCCACTGGCCCTGAATTCTTGGCCTAATAAATCTATTTGTGTCTTGTCACTGGTTCTCTCTACTTGGACTTGGGAGTCTGAACTTCTTTCTCCTCTGTGGGCTCTTATTTGGCCTGTATGCCTCTGATTCTTGTAGCTCCGTGTTGCTCCTGACAGAATCCCCTGCTCCAGTCCTATGGCTTCACATCCTCTAAACCTGCCAATTAATGAACTAACCTCGGCCTATTCCACCAGACAGGCGACTGGTTTCGGAAGTATGAGCCTGCATGTAACAGTTATCATATGTGCATTACCTTACAGTTTATACTGAGCTTTCAGTTTTCACATTCAAGGTCTCAATTGATCCTTAGAAGAACTCTTGGGTGGAAGAAAGACAGGTATTCTGTTATTGTATCTATTTTCAGATTAGAAAATTAGAACAAACCAAGATTATATCCATTTTATAGGCGAGGACACAGGAACAGCAGATAGCGTGCTTAGTAACTAGAGTGACCAAAAATAAGTCCAATAATACTTGCTTAACTCTTTAAGGAGATTTTGAAGTATATGATTTTTCAAGGAAGTATTTTAAGGTTATATTATTTTCACAATGAAAAAATTTGCTCCTATAGCTGATTTAGCATACATATCATAGATAAGGTTTAGAAACCTGTGAAGCTCAGGCTTTGTGTGTTTTTCTTAGTCAAACTTAACTCTAAGTTTTATCCTCTTCCTTCACACCATTCACTCCTTTAAGGTTCAACAATCCACCTTTCCCTGCACTGTCCCCACTGTAGAGCTCCCGCTGAGTTAACAGTGACTTGCGGTTGCTATATCCAAAAGGGACTCATCACCTTGCCACCATTCAGCAACATTTGACCATGGTGGTCCCTCTATCCCTTGTACCCCCAACTCTCTGCCTCCTCCTCTGACTAATCCTGATCTTCTGCAACATTCTCTGACTTTGCGCCTTTGGTGGTGTTTGTACCCAGGTCCTCTTCTTGGTTCTTATTACTTTGGCTGTCCTTGCTATCTGACCAGGTAATGTCTACCAGCTCATCTCTTCCTCTAGAGTGCCAAAGCCATGTGTCCAACCACCTACCCAACATTCCCACCTGGGGGAAACCGTTGGCTCCATGACTTGCCATGCAAACGGAACCCATGATTTCTCCTCACTGAATCTGCTCCCCTTTCTGTGTTTTCTTATTTTCCTAAATATTCATTTGGTTGCAGAAACCTGAAGTAGAGGTGTCATCTGTGACTCTTTCCTTCCTTTTAATCCTGGCATTGAATCCATAAGTCCTGACAATTCTCTAAATACTGCATCTCTCATACCCATGCCTTTTCTCCAGCCCTCTTATTGTGAGCCAAGTTCTGACTGTTATTGCCTATGACAACTTTCTGATCAGCTTCCATGTCTCTAGTCTTACATCCTCTGTTCCAGCATTCACGTGCCACCTGACAGATCTTCCCGTTTGAATGATTAAGATTACACTTTTGCTTAGCACACAAGTTTCCTTATTTTCTCACACAGCCTGCTAATTTAATCTTACTCTTTCCTTTCCTCTCACACATCATGCTCTGGTTAAACCTACTCTTTATAGTTGTCTAAACATCTATGCTTTCATATGTTTATGGCTGGCACCTCCTATGTTCTCTGCCTGGGGAGTGAGATGCAATCACTCATGAAACACTTCTGGAAGTCTTAGAAGAGAGGTAGGTGTTGCGATGAGCCCTGCAGAATGAATAGGAGTGTGCCATGTGGCATCCATGCAGGTGATATTCATGATTCTTGATCTTAAGAAGTTTGTATTTTAGTGGGAGACAGCTGTGTACACAATTGCAGTACTTTGTGTTATACTCTATTAGAAGTGCGTACAAACTGTAATAGGAATACAGCAAAGAAGGTCCTTGAGTTCATGATAAAATTATTATTTTGTTAAAAATATGGAATGCTTCACAAATTTATCTTGACTCAATTCAGGAAAAAAAAATTGACACTGGCTGTCTTAGCCCATTGAGACGACTGTAACAAAATATCATAAACTGGGTGGCTTATAAACAACAGAAATTTATTTCTCACAGGTCTGGAGGCTGGGAAGTCCAAGATCAGGTTGTTGGCATATTTAGCATCTAATGAGGGCCTACTCCCTGGTTCATAGACAGTTGTCTTCTTGGTTGTGTCTTCACTGGTTGGAAAGAACTAAGGAGCTCTCTGGGGTCTCTTTTTATAAGGTCACAAATCCCTTTCATGAGGGTGCCCATTCTCATGACCTAATCACCTCCCAAAGGCTCTACCTCCAAATACCAGATTTCAACATACGAGTTTTGTGGGGACACAAAACATTCAGATGACAGCACTGGCTCAAAGCATCTAAATAAACCTCTCCAAAGCACAGGGTCTAACATGATGCCTTGTTAGTAAAATAAATCCAGGTAGAACAAATAAATATATTAGGATATTGTGATGCAAACCTGAAGAAGGGGGGAGTATCTTTCTGAACTGCATTCATGAAATCCTCTATATTTTATTACTTTGAAATGGACCTTATTTGCTCTCTCCTTTTTCTCCCATAAATGTTGGTGCTCCAGAGATCTCTCGATGGGCCTCCCTGGTATTTCTCTGTTCCATATCCCCGAGACTCATTCAATCCTACGTTATCAGTTGTTGTCTTCAGTGGGTCACTCCCAAACCCATATCCCCAGCCTAGTCTGTTAATGCAATTACTCACGCAGTATATCTGCTTGGAGATTTTGCAGGCCTGTCCATTGCATCATGGCCAAAATGGAACTCTTCATCTTCCCTATGTCTTCCACTCTTTCCCAGTAAGCCCCTGTTCTTCTTTTTGTGTCCTTCATTTCAGTAAATGTTACCCAGTTACCAAATTAAGTAACCTGGGAGTCATTCTTGGTTCCTTAATCCAATCTAGAGCCAATATTCCCCAACTCCACTGCCTAAATAAAACCCAGTTTTATTGATCTTCATCTCTGCCCTGCTGCCACCTAGTCCTGGCAGCCCTCACCTCAGTCCAATATGACAACAGTGAGCATCTGACTGACTCTGCAGCTACTCTTACTATTGTTCACATGTTCTCTGATGGATCTACACTCAAGTAAGTCATTCTTTAAAAGTGAAAATCAGGGGGTTTGTGGGGTGGTGGGGAGGTGGGATCGGCAGTAGTGGGAAACTGCCTGGGGAAGCGGGGGCACACCTCATCAACAAGGATACCTGCACAATGAATGTTTGTATAGCTAACCCTGAATTGTACCCCACAGTTTTAAAAGTAAAAATAAAATGAAAAACAGATTGTGTCATCTGCCCCTTAAAGCCCATTAGTGCTAACTACAGTGTGGTACCCCAGATTGTAAAAAGGACATTAGTGGAAAACCCATGGAATCTGCGTAAGACCTGGAGTTCATTTATAGTAATGTGCTAATGTTGGTTTCTTAGTTTTGAGAATTGTACTGTGATTATGTAAGGTGCCAGTATCAGTGAAACTGTGTAAGGAGCATATAGGAACTTTCTGTAGAAGCTTTGCAACTTTTCTGTATGCAACTATTCCACAATTAAAAGTTTTGGACCTTGAACAATTATAATACTATAAGAAAGCATTTGGCAGTAATGGGAAACTGTCAGGAGAGGGGGGTGGGATAGGCAGTTGAGGGAAACTGCTAGGGGAGGGAGGAGCATACCTCATCAACAAGGGGACCTGCCTGATCAAGGTTTGTATACCTAATCCTGAATTGTACCCCATATCTTTATAATAAAAAAAGTATTGGTAGCCCCCATTGCCCTTGAGTCCAAAGCCCTAAAATGGCCAGTTTCCTCTCTCCAGACTAAAATTATTTAATTATTCCAGAGAGATAAGCCTCTTCCTTGTCTCCAAGTAGTCACAGTGTCTGGCCCATTAATAAGTTTTTGATACATATTGGTTGAAAATTAATGAATGTTACATTTTTAAAATAAACGACTATAAATTAGGGACTGATAAAATTTGGGAATTTATAAGCCGAGCTGCGTTTTCAGGAGAAGTTGGGACAGCCTAGGAAATGCTTCAGCTGTGTGGGATATCTCTTTCTGATGCTCCTTTCCCCTCCCCTCTGCCCTTTTAGGCTGTGATCCTCAAATTCTGTGCCAGCCCCTGCAAGGCCCAGAGACTAGGTCATCTGAAATGTCCATTCATGTCAATAGGAGAAAGAAAAGGGGTCTCCCTCTTGTCCTCGCCACTATCCCCTGTCCCACCTCCCACAACAATTGTGGACAATTTAACTGTGGGTTTCTGGGAACAGTGCTGCCTCCTTTATGATCTAACTACTAGCATTGTTCCAAAGGCCAGAATTTCAAGCCAGGTAAGGGAGCCATGTCAGGCTGCCAGATAGTGGGGAAGACTGGTGTGGCTAAGTAGGCTTCAAACTAAAGGGAGGTAGAGGAATCAAGTGTTGAGTCACTTTTTTTTTTTTTTGAGTTGGAGTTTCACTCTGTTACCCAGGCTGGAGCACAGTGGCATACTCACAGCTACCTCAGTGTTGACCTGCTGGGTTCTGGTGATCCTTCCGCCTCAGTCTTCCAAGTAGCTGGAACTACAGGTGCATACTACCACACTGGTTAATTTTTTATTTATTGTAGAGATGAGGCCTCACCAAATTGCCCAGGCTGGTCTCGAACCCAGGGAATCAAGCAATCCACTTGCCTTGACCTCCCAAAGTGCAGGGATTACAGGCTGAGCCACTGAGCCTTGCCGAGTCACATTTGAGAAAGGAGTCGTGTGAACCTCATGACCCATTATAGAGCCCTGTTATAATATTCCTTAGTGTTACTTGGACTTGGATTTAACCTAGGACAAATCCTTTTCTTCTCATGCTTCTTCCATCCCTGTCTCCATGTTATATACTTTCCCCTTCTAAGACATCACTCTTAAAATGATGATGAGAAATACCTATTACTGATTACCTTAGAACATAAATTTGAGATGCCACAATCAGGATATTATCTGTAGTTTTTTCAGAAGTAAACATCCTAGGGTTATATGTAGCTGGTAATACATAGGCATATCTAGGATTCAAACTTAGGGCTCTCTGATTCTAAAATTATTGTTCAAGTGGCCTAGGAGGATTTGCTGTAAACTCTTTACTTCTGTATGGAGGGTGTCAATGCAACGGGGCTTACAGAAAGTCAAGGTGGAACATCGAGGTCTCAATCTCAAAGCAGGCTCTCTAGAAGGAAGCTTGAGGAGGGATTGGGGACCCTGTGGGATGCTTCTGTTTCCTTGGTGTGTTTCAGTGGTGATAGAAAATCCATTGCCAACATCTGTCTGGAAAGAACATTTTAGAGATTTCCCCCACCCCTCCTTCCAACACCACTTTCTTGCACATACTCCAGAAAGATAGACAGAAGAATTTAATACATGTGATGCTTTTCCTTCCATTTACACATCATAAATTACAAAGTATTGTTCACTTCACAAAATAAAACCATTTCCAGGTAATTTTTTGACAGTATCAAGAAGTACATAAGCTACAACAACCAAATCTGTACAGTGAGAGGAAGGATAACAGCAGGGACCAGGCCAAGTCATTTTGACCTGCATGTGCCAATGAAGTCCATCTGCATAGCCCTTGGGACAGTTCAGGACAACAAATGCACTGTGCTCCTCCATCCAACTCCACTTAACACACAGTCATTCTCTTCTGCTCACTCCAAAACAAGACTAGTGAGTAGTTACATGACAATCAGAGGAAAAGACATTATAGTTGGATTTTTTTTTAAATGTGGATTTACAGTTTTTGATGTTTTTAATGTATTACAAAAGATAGAAATCTTGGTGTGAAAGGCTCATGCTAACATAAATATAACCAATGGGGGTGAAACAATAGTAATAAAATCAAATTATTATCCATACAGAGCTACTTTTTATAAAGGAAGAACAACTATTTGGTAAAAATCAATCTTATTGATTCACACTTTTCAAAAAGATTTGTTTATAAAACAAAAATGAAAAAAATCAACAATTATTCTGCAGATTTGCTTGTCATCAATACAGAAATGTGGCAAAAATACAACTTGCCATTAACAGCAGAATTCAGAGGTCTTGGCTGAAAAGAAAAAAAAAAAAAGGAAAAGTGCTAACTTTTTACACAGTCCAGATACAGCCAGTGTCCTCAAATCATTTGATATAAATGACCACATGTTCTCTGCATGTTCTGGGATATACACTCATGATATGAAAAGACTATGACCAATTCTAAAACAGACCGGGAATTTACAAAATGTTTCTAGACATAAAATTTGTGGATGTTTCAGATCACTGTACGGTTGCTTTAAACATATGCCACCCAATAGTAGAATGCCAGTGCTTAAGAGCAAAAACGATAAAAAGCAGGAACACGTGGCAGGTGAAATTTCATGGAAAAGCACTGATTTGGACAGAGGTATGTCAAGATAATACTGCATACGTGGTCAACTTTTTCAGGGCATCACAGCAAGAACGCAGGACAAGGTACACAGGGTAATAATCAATGCACTGCATTGAGTTCTATTTGCTAAAATAACATTCTTGCAGCTAAAATAAAAATACATTTTACAATATAAGTTTCATTTAACATTTAACAGATAGAATTGTCTTCTTTTTGTAAGTGGAAAATGTATAACTATATCAAGTACCTTTGTGAATTAAGTTCCCTTTTATTACTGATAAGACTGAAGTTTAAAGGTCTACATTTTTTTTAATAAGTTAAAGAAAGATTTATTAATCACTCTTCCAGCAAAACAGACATACATACGAGGCACGGCAAAAGACCCAAGGTGAGGGGCTTTTCTCACCCTCCCCCTTGTTCTCATGCGGACAAGGTGCGTGTCTATAAGACACAGTACCCGACTCAGCAATCCACTGCGGTCCAGGAAATTCTGTCATTTGTTTGAAAAACAAATCAAGTGTAAGACATGTTTTTATTCCTCTAGCTTTATCAACTTAGATGAGGCTGAGGCCATTCAGCTCATTTCCCTGATGGATTAAAACAAAACATCTTCGTTTTCTATTAAAATCTGCACGATCAGCTTTTGGTACCGCATGTCATGAAGGGTGGTAAGGGTGCTGTCCTCAGGGGGCCTCATCAGGGTAGGCCCAAACACGATTCCCAGGTTTTCTGCATTCATGAAATTGTCCTTTTCATTCATAGTAACCCTGCAAAACACACATATAGACACAGAGACATCATGTAGACTTGCAGATGAATGTATACACTGATTATGTATAGAAGTCCCAAGAATATTTCTGGTTCGGGAAACTGAGTCTATCATACTCAGTGATCTATCATAGAAGCAAAGAACAGAGTACCACATGTTCTCACTCGTAAGTGGACCTTGAACAATTATCATAATACTATAAGAAAGGGATTGGCAGTATTGGGATACTGCAAGGGGAGGGGAGGTGGGATTGGCAGTTGTGGGGAAACTGCCAGGGGAGAGAGGGGCACACCTCATCAACAGGGGTACCTGCATCATGAACATTTGTAGACCTAACCCTGAAATGTACCCCACATTTTTTTTTTAAAAAAGAAAGAAAACTGACAACCAGGATGGCAGAAAGGTATTTTTCAAAAACGAAATTTTCTGATTTGTTTTCCTTTGCAAATTGTTGACATTGCCTTCAGCCAGTAGATGTGAATTACTTCTGTGAATCCAGTATGGGCACAATTCAGTCTTCCTTATGAAATCCATGTGGAGCTATAATTTAAGGAATATTGGTTTGAATGGGCAGCAGATAGCAGATCACTAGCTGGCCCATGGTGCATACTTGGGCCTTAGATGGAAGTTTTTTTCCTCTTGTCACATCCTGCTGGTCTGTATGCTGGAAAGTGGGAAGCTGAGGGCAGGTTCCTTGTTTGCTGGCAGGACCAGTGCGAAAGGAGAAAGGTTACTTGCAGAATGGGCTGTCGTGAATTTAGGAAGAGTTAGGCCATTATCACAGGACGGAGGAATGGCTGGGATGTGGCCAGACTGGAGGAAGGATGACTGGATATTATTTCTAGTTCCCACAGGATGAGGTCTGGGGCAGGAATTATTATTGGAATTAAAAATCATAATTTCAACATCCAGATAAGAACTGCAGAGCCTTTAAGAATGAAATTGAAGGCCCAAAGTTGGCTTAATACCTTGCTAGTAGAATAAAATGACAATTTCCCATATTTTTGTTTTCACAAATTTAGGTCTTAGAATGTTCATAATAGATTTAAAAGGGAATGGGTTCTTCCCCAAAAAGCAAAATACAATTAAAATGTGTTTAGGTTTTGCATAGAAGGCATTCCTTTGTGTCTATTCACTTAGAGCTAATTAGAGTTAGCTATTTACCATTATTTTAGGAAGATAACTCAGTTTCCATCATTTTCATGCTACAAAGCTAAGAAGAAGGTAGGAAAGAGGACATCCTTTGCTATGAAAATGCTCATGTCTCCCTATCAAGTCAGGCACTACCCCTGACCAAACAAGATGGCTAGCAACCCCCATAAAAACACAAAATTATTGGCACTTAAGATTCTGCTGAGAGATGTCAGCATTTTTCCTGATAGTTGTGCTTTGCCTTTCCAGACTGTAACAATTAGATACTGATCACAATGAAAGAAATATTTTATAGCTAATTAAAAGCTAGGTGTGACACTCATAGTTTATTACTTACATAAAAGTTACTTGTATTCATAAATGTAATACATTAATCAAAGTGTGACTATTCCTAGCTAAATGTTGTCATCTTTGACTGCCCTGAATCTGAGCAACAATATTTGTATGTCTTACAAGGTAGGAAAATAAAACTCCCAATACCTAGTGTTTATACTGTACTATCAACTTGCTTTTCATTTAGTAAGTAGTTTGTACATTGGTCAATGCAGATAATTGTTGACTCACTTAATCTAAGAATACACTGCTGCTATGTATCTTTCAAAAACACAGAGGGAGGCACACAGATGTACCTTGATGCCTCCAACATTTTAACACCAACTCATTGACCTCATTACACATGAACAGTAAAGGAAAGAAATACAAGGTTTAGGGAGAAGAATTTGGAACCAGAGACTCTAGTGTCCCATAAACATCTAAATGTGTCTACCTCTGTATCATACATGCTGACAGAGATGGCCCCATGTGTGACAGGAACCCTCTGAGATGGCCCCCTATGATCCCTGCCTCCTGGAACTCATACCTTTGTGGAGTCCCTTTCTCTAGAGTATGGGCTAAGCCTAGTGACTTGCTTCTAATAAATAAAATATGGCAAAGGTAAGGGAATGGCACTACTGAAACTAGGTTACAAAATGACTGTATTTCATTGTGGGTGCTTTGGCTTGATCTGAAGGAAACCAGTTGCCATTTTGTAAGATGTCAATGGAGAGACCCACATGGCAAGGAATGAAGGGCAGCCTCCAGTGAACAGCTGGGAAGGAAGTAAGGCCTCCAGTGCAATAGCCTTTAAGGACCCCAATCCTGCCAACAACCACGTGGGTGAGCTTGTTAATGGATGCTCCCCTATCGAGCCTTCAGATAAGATCACAGCCTGGCTGCCAGTGTGACTGTGACCTTGAGCCTGAGACACCCAGCTGAGCCAAACCCAGATTCCTGACTCACAGAAACTACTAGATAATAAATGTTTATTGTTTTAAGTCACTAGTTTTGGGTCAAATTGTCACTCAGTGACAGAAAACACAAATATCCAGAAAAATAAGAGATCAGGCTGGGAATGTGCTTTCCCAGAAGACAGGCAGGCTCAGGAGTCCGAGATGGGGCAAGCAACAGGAAGAACAGAACACAGAGTACAAGGGCTTGTGTTGGAAGAAGATGCAGATACGAAGGCAGTGTAGACAAATGGTTAGGACAGAGTGTGTGCTCTGCATCAACCTACATGGGTTTTAGCTCTGGTTCATCTCTCCAGAGTAGCTATCTAACTTTCCTAAATCTTCAGCAATCTCAGGTGTAACATGTGCCCAATGATGTCCCTCACAGTGCCCATATCCTAAGGTGGACACATGGAAAGCACGTGGAGTGGGTCCTGGCAAAGAAGGAAGTTTGGGCAGTTAAGACTGGGGCCAGAGGGGCTGTCTACCCAGAGGACTGGGGAGGAAGGCCGCATCCTTTTCCTAGGGCATTGCTGCCCCAGGGCAGATCCAGCTTCCTGGAGGAAGTGCCTGCTTACTTTTTGAGGTGGATCATTAGGTACCGGAGGGTCTCATAGTGGGCAGGAGGCAGCAGCATCAGCACTTCATGGACTGCTTCCAGCCTCTCATCTGCATTGGAGATTTCTGTGAAGTTTACACATAATGGATATTAGTGCAGAGCTGTGACGTTAACGTTTTCAAAGAAGTAGCAAAAAGTTTATTTTGTTTGTTTCAGTCACAAAATGGTGGGGAGGGGGACTTTCTAATACATTCATGCAAATTCAGGTACTATTTCACTTAATCAATTTTTTTGTGTCCTGCCTCACTCCAGAAAGAGCAGCTGGGCACCACATGTGCATTCAATGTCCGCGATGTGAGTGGCTGGAGGTTGCACACCATCCTTGCCCTCCAGGAATCTGCAGGCAAGTAGAATACTTACAGTCTGGAGAAATGTGCACAGACCGTGCTTTGCCCTTCTTCTGAGCTGGACTTGCTAGAAATCTCATAATCACAAGCTTTGATTTAAACCATACCACTTATGGTAGTGTTCCCTTGAAGTTGACCAATAAGTTTTTCCCTGGCAGTCCTCCATAACCAATGTATTTTTCAAGACAAGGGCACTGGCAATGAGTCAGCTAGTTCAGCCTGTACTCATGGCACATCTCACCAAAGAGTGGGCAAGGCTAACCCTGGTGCACAGCCCAGGTTAGAAAGTGAAGACTGGACACATTAACAATGAGAGGAAGATGCATGCTTCTGGTTTTTGGGTCTCTGATAGGTATCGGCAGCTACAGTAAGTCCTCTACATATGAACCTTCAAGTTGCAAACTTTCAGAGATGTGAATGTGCATTTGCATGTCTAATCACGTAAGCTATTTCATGTGTCTGGCATATATTGTCATGTGAGTGTAAAGTACTATACTGTAAGGTGAAAATGTATTTTTTAATGTATTATTTGCATATAAAGTATTATAAACCTATTACAGTACAGTATTATACAGCCAATTGTGTTAGTTGGGTACCTAGGCTAACTTGGTTGGACTTATGAACAAATTAGCCTTACAAACATGCTCTTGGAACAGAATTTGTTCATATGTAGGGGACTGACTGTACTCAAAGAAAGCCCTCTTGCCATTCCTTCTAGGGTAGAGTGTTCCCAGTGGCTAGAATCTTTTCTACCTAGGACCACTAAGACTGGAAAGTATTGGTCTTACCAGGGAGCAGGGCCACAGCTCATCTGAAAAGTATATAATCTCTGCCCACAAGGCATCCCCACCAGGCATCTCATTACTCTATTTGCCAGCCCACACCTAAGCTTTTCAACTTTTAAGCATTAAAACAGCAACAACAACAAAAAAACTTCCTCAAAATGGGTTTGCCTTCTATGTTATGGAGCTCAGCATCTTAATCTCTCCTTTTTCATGATTGCCTGTTCCTGGGCAAAGTGCATCCTTTTCCCTCCACACCTGCCCCCTTTCACTCTGTTCCTCTCTCCTGACAGCAGTGGGTCCAAGTGCCAAACACTGAGTGAGCAACCGTGGACGGATGGAAGGCGAATGCTGACGTCCCATTCCTGGACCCATGAACTCAGTTCAGTAAGTCTTGCTTTTCTCCTCTGTAAAATGGGATTGTAATATTTGCCTCATGGGACAGAGACATCTTGGTCAACTTCAAGGGAACACTACCATAAGTGGTATGGTTTAAATCAAAGACTGGTGAGAGGTCCTGGCATAGTACTAGTGCTTGACAAGGTATATTCTTGGCCTTCTATTAATTTTGAACAGCATCGATAGGCAAAACTTGGGTGTGATTTTAATCGATTAACAATGAGATTCTGCCTAATGGATAAAGGTAGTTAATCTAGACAGTCCTCACTGAAAAATATCTGATTTTTGTTGCTATTAATGTTTTCAATAGATAACAGAATAGGCTGGACTGTGCTGGTCCAGAACGATGGGGACAGAACTGCCTGATACCCTGTGTCAGCCCAGAGTGTTGTCTTAGTACTGGTTCACCTCATCTGATGAACTATGCCTGCTTTTCTATTAACTGTACCGTGGTGTCTTCACTTGGCAGAAGAAGTGTACATGCAATAATTTAAACAGTTCTGAGTTTTAATTTTCTTAAGGTCAAAAGCATTTAACTTAAAAATGTGGTACAAATCAAAAATTAATTATAAATACTTACTTGCTGCTTCTATAAATTTGGAATAAGTATCGTATGTGATGACAGGGATGGGCAAGTCTCTGAAATACAGTTTAAGGGCTCCAGTGATGATGTTTATGTCTGGATAGAGGTTGGCAGATATATCTGCCTTCTCACCATCTGAAAAACAATCAATGATCGAAGTCCTAATTAGGACTCTCTTCCACCAAGATAAGCATGTACAGCAAGAAAAAAAAGTTCAACAATGAATGCTCCCTATAAGTCTCATCTAACTCCTTTGGTTTCTAATAACACTGAGGTGTAAGAGGTAACAAAAAAGGAGTTTGGTGAGACTGAGGCAGCGGCCAAGGGTAAATGCAGGCAAAAGAGTAATAGACTTGAAATCGTTCTTTGGGTCCTGGCCCCTGGAAATTTGCTAAATATAAATTTAGCATGGCTGGGCATGGTGGCTCATGCCTGTAATCCCAGCACTCTGGGAAGCCGAGGCAAGAGGATTGCCTGAGTCCAGGAATTTGAGACCAACTTGGGCAATATGGCAAGACCTCATCTCTACAACAAATCAAAAAATTAGCCAGGCATGGTGGCGTGTGACTGTAGTTCCAGTTACTTGAAAGGCTGAGGCAGAAGGGTCACCTGAGCCCAGTAAGTTGAGGCTGTGGTAGCTATGAGCATGCCATTGCACTCCAGCTGGGGTGACAGAGTGAGACTCCAACTCAAAAAAAAAAAAAAAAAAAAAAAAATTAGCACAGTAATTCATATTATAAATACAAAGATTCATAGTAAAATTATGTTCTAATTTAAAATAAAAAGGCATCAAGAAATTCTAATACATCTCTATCAGGACTTTTTGGACTAGAATTTGGAGCTCACATTCACAAAATGATTGTTGAATATCTTCAGTTTTTACTGTTTCTTTCAGGCTCACTGAAGTTTTGTTTTTGTTTTTTGTTTCTTAATTTGACCCTTCTTCCCCCAGCCCTTAGAACGTCAATCAAGAAACTTTCCTCTTGCCTCATGTATAGGTAATGTTACATTTCTTATCATTTCTAACAATAGTTCTCAAGACTTTTTGGGGAGGGTTAGGGTCTCACTCTGTAACCCAGGCTGGGGTGCAGTGGTATGATCACAGCTCACTGCAGCTTTGATTGACTTTCTGGGTTCATACAATCCTTCTGTCTCAGCCTCCCAAGTAGCTGGGATTACAGGTGTGTGCCACCATGCCTGGCTAATTTTTCTATTTTTTGTAGAGATGAGATCTTGCTATGTTGCCCAGGTTGGTCTCAAACTCCTGGGTTCAAGCAATCCCATAGCCTTGGACTCCCAAAGTGTCAGAATTACAAGTGTGAACCACTGTGCCTGGTCTCAAGACTTTTTTTGACTTTTTGTTTACCACTAGTAAATACTAGTCCACTTTGTCACAGACAATGAGGTTTTTGCATTAAAAAATGTTTCAATTACATAGGACTATTAACATCTTTTGTTTAGAGAATTAAAAGATGAAATGCCTCAGCAAATTTGGTTCTAAAGATTAAAAAGGCCGCCGATGTACAGAAAACAGTAAAAACATAGCAGATATGCCATACTGATCCCATTATTTACATATTTAGCAGACATTGACTGAGAATCTACCATGTGCTCAGTACCATTAAACCCTGGTAAACCAAGGAAGAGGAAAAGAGATACTCTCTTTCAATAGTCCTAGCTAGACTGGCAGTCAAGCACTACTCAATACTTACAAGGAAATGGGAAGATTGCTCTGCTGAAGGGATGTGAAGAGTATGGGGGCAGAATGTGAAAAAAGGAATTGGAGGGCTTAGGTCAGCAGGGACAGTCAGGGAGGGTTCAGAAAAAAGGGTCAAGTGCAGTGACTCACACCTCTAATCCCAGCACTTCGGGAGGCCAAGGCCGGAGGATTGCTTGAGACCAGGACTTCGAGACCAGCTAGACAACATAGTGACAATTTGCTTCTCGAAAAACAAAAATTAAAAAATCCGGGCATGGTGGCATGTGCCTGCAGTCTCAGCCACTTGGGAGGTTGAGGTGGAAGGATCACCTGAGACCAGGATGTTGAGGCTGTGGTGAGCCGTGATTGTGCCACTGCACTCAGCCTGTGTGACAGAGTGAGACCCAGACTTTAAAAAAAAGAAAAGGGCAACCCCTTCGGGTCCCCTCCCACTGTGGGAGCTTTTCTGTCCTCTCAATAAATTCTGCTTTCTAAAAAAAAGAAAGAAAGAAAAGCTTGAGTTGACTCTGATTACAGGTGTCTACCAGGCAAATGTGAACCATTCTAGAGGACAGAACAACATGCTTCTTCATGACAACAAGTATGGTGTGTTTCAGGACTGCTGGAGTATACAGTACAATAGGGAGGAGGAACTAAACATGCACCCCACCACAGAATTACTGGGATTGCTTATTAGAAATACAGATGCTAAGGCTTACTCAGCTTTTGAAAGAGTCCTCAGGGTGGGACCTGGTGATCTGTATTTTTAACAAGATCCCCAGGCTGGCTGTCATATCTGACCTAAGAGACAGTATGTCCTAGAGAACGTTTGCTATAATTATAAAAAAACAAGAGAAGTGACCTCCTAAATTTCCACTGGCTTCCCCTGCTTCTGCACTGGGAAAGCTCTGCATTTCTCTAGTTCCTCCTTTGAAGCTTTCAGAGATGGAGAAGAGTCAACGGGATTCTGAGACAGGGATGCAGAAGGCACTCTGATGCCCTGTGCACTGGCTGCCCATTCACTTCCTCACGTGGTCATTTGTCCATGGCTTCTAAGGAAACACTTCCCCAGAAAGGCAGAACGATGAGATTTTAAAACCACCGTTTCTCCGTTTCCTGAAGAACACCTCTCAGTAGTTCTGAAACACACTTCCATGATGAACAAAATCTGGTTCAAAAAGAAGGGGTGCTAACAGTGTCACATGGCATTGTGCAAGCTTACCTCTGTCAAATGCCATTTTGACATCTTCAATGTGTTCAGTGAAACCGGAGACTCTGTAAAGGCCTTCAGACTTTAATCCTGTAAGAGAGACAGAGACAGACAGAGAGAGACTGACTTTAGCTTCTTGAAACATCTAAAAAAAGACTCTATTTTCATAGTTATACTACATGCTATCAGGAAATGAGCAAATCTAGTTGGTGATCTTATATATCACACACTATTGTGTCAGAACTTGGATGTGCCTATCTCAGTTTCCAAGCAAATCTGTTCTCATTTACTTGTGTGGTAGTAAAGACCTCAGTGGAAATCTGGTCTTCTTCCTGCCTGACTTTGCAAAGTGGACTGATATTTAAGATTCTCATCAGCCAGTCCTCTACTTCCTTTGTGCGTCAGACTGCTAGACACGCACTTCACAACTGTGGAAGCAACCTGGCTTTCTCCCTGGCATTATGTAACCCATGTGCTGTATTGTATGTAGCATTGTGCTAGGTACACACATGTGTGTATATGGGTGTCTAATACATGCTATTTCGATTTTATTGGAAAAATCAAAATTGTATGACTTTTTATGCTTACTCATAAGACAGTATGTTAACTGTTTAATTACATGATTTAATTGCTATACTTCCAGATAACAGATTATACAAGCAGAGGCAGAAAAAGAAAATTCTATTTATTGCTTCTAGAAACTTGATCACTGCATATTTTTTAAAAAAAGACTTAATTTCTTTCCCAGAGTCTGCTGATTTGTTAAGACATGCCCTAAAACCTAGCCAGTTCCCAAAAGTATCAGAAGGGATGAAGGACCAGATTTCAGACTTTGTATGTCATAAACTAGCTGCTATCAAAACTACAGCAACAGCAAAAATAATCAAACATAACTACTGCTGCTGCTATGGTATACTCTGACAAACTCTTGATAATTAACATATGTTCCTGTTTTCTCATTTGGTAAACATTTACCAAGTATGTACGATCGGCCATATATAAGGGTCTTTATTAGGTCTGCATCAGAGAGGACAAATAAGACGAGGGGACCCCCAAACCCAGAATTACCCTGAATTATCTTTTGGAGGGTAGGTACCTTATAGTACAGGTTTCCTTTGCAAGGTAAGTGCTCCAGGAACCCATCAGCATCAGTGTACCAGCTAACGTTGCAAGAGTCTGCACTGTCAGTGAATTTTTTTTTTTAGATTCTTTCCATGTATTTTCCCATTTCATGATGGGTGATTTACAAGCACACCTGCCAACACTCCACTGAGTATTCAGCAGTTTTTGACCGAAAACAGATGACTACCATGCCCCACCCTCCCTATTTACCCAATCTTGCCCTGAGTAACTTTTATTTGTTTCCCTGATGAAAAAAGTCCTCAAAGGGAAACATTTTGCTGATGTAGAAGAGGTGAAACAAAAAACTGCAGAAGCACTAAAAGCCTTCAAAATTGATGAGTTCAAAAACCTTTGAGGCCGGTTGTGGTGGCTCATGCCTGTAATCCCAGTACTTTGGGAGGTGGAGGCAAGAGGACTGCCTGAGCCCAGAGGTTTGGGACCAGCCTGGGCAACTTGGTGAGACTACGTCTCTACAATAAATAAAAAAATTATTTAGGCATGGTAGGGCACACTGTAGTTCCAGCTACCTGGAAGGCTGAGATGGAAGGATTGCCTGAGCCCAGGAGGTTGAGGTTGCAGTGGCTGTGAGCATGCCACTGCACTCCAACCTGGGTGACAGTGAGGCTCCAACTCAAAAAAAGTCTTTTTTCAATTAAAAAAACTGCAGAAAATTTTAATTGTTTTGAGTGGCAGAAAAGTGTCTTTATAGGTATATTGCATCAAATGGAGAGTACTTTGAAGGTGACCAAAATTTAAACATATTTAAACATGAAGAATAAATACACAATTGCTTATAAATAACTTCTGGGGGTTTTTGGGTCCCTCTTTGTATATAAATACTGCCCTTCCTCTCTCCTGTGACCATGACAGATGCTCTTAGTTGATCTCAGTTCTTTTTCCTACTCAGCCTCAGAATTCGTCTCAGTACCAGTCGTCCAGGTTACCACTGAGAACTGGAGTTGGCACACAAGATGAAACCTATGTGTCGTCCTGTTCTAAGATACTGGTGTGTGTGAGCACATCTCCATACAGTTGGAATATGTACTGCAACAGAAGCCAGGACATGGTGGCTGATGGGAGCACACAGCAGTGGATAAGCAACCCTGCCTGGTGATAGGTGAATCGAGGTTCTGACTGATTCGGCTTCTGGTGAGGCCCTCTTTCTGGATTGCAGATAGCTACCTTCTCTCACATGTCCTCACATGGCTTTTCCTTGGCGTATGTGCATGGAGAGAGAGAGAGAGAGCTTGCTCCCTTGAGTCTCTTCTCAAGAGAACATTAGTCATATTGGGTTATGACCCCATCTTTACCGCCTCATTTAAACTTAATTACGTCTTTAGAGGCCTCATCTCCAATATAGCCACATTAGGCTTAAATAAGGAACAAAAGAAGTGACCTCCTAAACATCCACTGGCTTTAATATATGAATTTGGGGGGACACAAACACTCAGTCCATAAGATTCACTGAGTCACTTTCCAAGAAATCCAGGTTTTCAAGGAACATAGAAAAGCAGTGCTTTATACTCTATGCTAAATTGTTTTTATGAGTTATAGTATATTGAGGGGATTTTACTGACTCCAGCTTCACTCAGCAAAGCATCATCCTGGATTATATTGAGATGGTTTTTTGAGAAGCTCATCTTTGAAGGAAGTCTTGAAGGATGAGTTGGAGTTTGCCAGAGTAGCAGAGGCTGTCAGCTAGCTTTCCAGTTCTTCTATTCCCCTGTTGTAATGGAACCTTTTTTTTTTAGAACAATATCCATTGTAGCAGCCATGAAACTCTGGCCAATAGGAGGAGAGCAGAAGCTCCACGTACCGCTTCTGGGTTGTGGTCATGAAAGGAAAGCCCACCCCTCTTTCCCCTCCCTTTTGGGTGGAATGCAGATGAGGTGGTGGAAGCCAACTGGGATCATGCAGACCAGGCAGTGCTCAAAACACGACAGGCAACAAAGTTGCTGAGTTCCTGCCACTGGGGAGCAGCTTGATTAGCCTTGGACTTCTCCAGGGCCTAGACTGTTGTTAGAGAGAGAAATAGATTTCTATTTTGTTGAAGACACTATTATTCAGGGTGTCTGTGACAGCATTGAGACATATAAGCTAAGTAACACAGTCAGACAGATGTGGAGGTGGAATTATGGGAGCTGGTCATTCCAAGAGAAGGTAAGAGTCTGTAAATTGGACACTGCACCAAGTCCGTTAATATGTATCAACTCATTTTAATCCTCACAACCACCTTATGAAGACAATTGATTCCATCCTATTATGAATGAGGAAACATATTTAAATGCAATAAGTAACTTGCCCAAGGTCATACGACAGCCAGTAAGAGATGGGGCTGGGAATTTAACTTCAAGTCCATGAGCTTTTTACTCTGCCACATCATGCAGACACAACTGGGCATAAAAGAGCACTTAGAGAACAGCAAGGAATTTTCAATGGATGGAAGACAGGTAAGACATTGGTGGTGGTGGCCATGTAGCTAGGAATGTGAGCATCATATGAATTTCTTCCAGCCCATTCTCAGATTCTGCTTATACGCTCAGGCCCCTAATGCCTGGGCTCTAATCCCTGTGCTGTGACTTCCCTGGCATAAATTCCTACTCTGTGCTATTCTAGCTCTTGTACTAGACATGCATAGTGCTGTGCTCCCATTCTTAAGTGTTAGATATGGCAGTGATGTTTCCTGAATCATCAGTTGTCTCTGATGAAGATCACCATGGGAGGATCCTAGCTTCTTCAGAAAAAAACAACTCTGTCTTTGGCCCCGATTGCAGGCTCTGGAGAGGCTGATGATTTGATCCCAAATTGTGGAGCCCTCTGAACAGCGTGACCCAGCACCACTTGTCCCAGTCACTCATCCAGTCAGGACACCCCTCCTTTCCTCTTACCCAGTTGAGTCATTGGATCAATACCTTTATTAGATCCCCCAGCATCTATGAAGCTCTGACAGTCACACCCATGAAAAGAGAGGAGGCCTTTCTTACAATGAGATTAAATTAGCAAGTCCTCAGGGAATAGAATAACTATGCTTTACACCCTGCATAGGAAAGGGAATAATTTCCTGTCTCTAAAAGACTTGGGATAACAAGTTATAACATTCCCTTTTGTTTTGCTTTGGAAAAAATAGGCTAGTTGGCCAATAAATTTACACCTATAAAAAAAATCTATCAAGGCAATTTGGACACAGTAATGGATACCTAATATAGCTGAATATAATACATGGCAAAAATAGTTAGGTGACATTCACCAATCCAAGTTCTCTCTAGGAAGACCTAGTCTACCATGTCACTGAACATTTAGATACTGAATAGTGGCCCTCAAAAAACACAAATAAAGGAAAGATCTCAAGTATAATATAAAGAATATTTTTTGGAAATGTTGCTATCTTTCTTGCTTCTTTTATTTTTTGCTGCATAGATCTCTTAAATCTTGTAACTCTCCTATTTGAAATAAAATAATATTAGGAGCACATTTTAATTTTGTTTTTTAATTTTTTTTTAGAGATGAGGTCTTGCTATGCTGCCCAGGCTAGTCTCGAACTCCTGGGCTCAAGCAATTCTCCCACCTCAGCCTCCCAAAGTGCTGGGATTATAGGCATGAGCCACCATGCCCGGCCTAGGAGCACATTTTTATATGACACAGGAGATGTATGTGTTAATTCATAATTTCTTTATTATTAAATAGAAATACTTTTTAAAAAAAGATCCAATTCAAATCTCAACTCTGCCATAACCCTTTCTCAATCGTACTTAGGTCAGTTTAAAATCTCTTCCTTTGTGGCTTCATGGTGCTTTGA
Source organism: Tarsius wallacei (assembly GCA_963574415.1). NCBI lineage: Eukaryota > Metazoa > Chordata > Mammalia > Primates > Tarsiidae > Tarsius > Tarsius wallacei. The sequence goes on from CAUYQG010252338.1 coordinate 29,253, forward strand.
AAATGGTTACCCACAACATTTGTTTATTTGCTCCTCTGATTCTCCACACTATAGTATGAATTTCTTGAAGGCGAGTACTGTGATTTTTTTATGACCTCAATGACTAGTGCATAGTAAATGCTAAGTAAACATTTGTTGCAACACACATGCCTGGCTTATATAGGAAATGGAAACTGAGGTAGCTGGTTGGATTTAGTTTATTTATCTGTGTGTGTGTATGCAGGTGATTTTCCCAACAAAAATAGTGGAGCACTTCAGTTTCCTTGACAACAGTAAAAACAGAATCACGGTAATATTATAATAGGAAGTGTTTTCCAAACCTCTTGCTTCAATTTCCCGAATGCATATGTCTACCACCATGGGTCTCTGAGTGTTGTGAGCCTTCACAAGTGTTGTGAGGTCACAGCAGTACACCTTCTTGATCCGCTTGAGATCAGGCTGGCAGTCATTGGGAACGTGCTTGGAACACTGTTTGTGTACGTTCAATCCACAGTCTGTAAACAAAGAAGCCACATTAGCCTTACTCGGCCCTTTTGTCAAAGCCCAACATGAATTATATGTTGCTAAAAATAAAAATAACACCACCCAACAGTTTGATAGATTTCTCTGGAACATCTATCCCATTTAGAGGTGACACTCTCTACAAGATGAGTATAAGATTTATATTTTTTTGTCTTGTTTTGTTTTGAGTTGGGGTCTTACTCTGCCACCCAGGCTGGGGTACAGGGGCATGATTGTGATGATCACGGTTCTGGCAGCCTAGACCTCCTGGGCTCAGGTGATCCTTCTGTTTCAACCTCTCGAGTAGCTGGGACTACAGGTGCACAACACCATGCCAGCTAATTTTTGGATTTTTTTTGTAGAGACAAGGTTTTGCTATGTTGCCTAGGCTGGTCTCAAACTTCTGAGCTCAAGCAATCCACCCACCTCGGCCTTCCAAAGTGCTGGGATTACAGGGATGAGCCACCCTGCTGGGTCACAAAACCTTTTATAATTCTATTTTTCTCTTTAAGCCTTCTCTGTTGCTGGACCTTAAGACTAAGACATCTTACTGAGATAGTTTAAATAGTTGCTCGGGTTGTTTATACATGTTTTTCTTTTAGGCTTTGGGTCCACAAATGGGCTTTTGGGTTTAGATTCCCAGATAGTCATGGCTCTTAAAGAGCACCTAGAACTTTTGCTAGGTTGTTTCCTTTAAGTCCTTGGTGCTCCTTTTGTGGAAGGCATAGTTACTTTTTCTGTGGGAATCTCTGATTGCTAGTCTGAGGAGCCTATGACCACTGGCATTCCCTCCCCTTTCCTGGAGGTTGCCTGATAACTTCCAACCTTCCTCCTTGTTGAGCAGTGTAGGCCATCTTCCTTTATACTTGCCTTACTTTGACACCTGTGAGTGGAAATGATGTCTAACAGTGCACCAGCGGGGGTACCTGAGAGCTTATAATTTATAACAATGCCATGTAATGTGATGATTAGAGTAATAATTTATAGAGCTCATATCAAGATCCAAAGCTGAAAAGGTGCTTTTAGGTTCAATGAGCACATGAAAAGCCTTGTTAGCTGTTGGTATCCACTGGCAGAATTTCTCTGACAATGAAAAGCACAGCCTACGTTCTAGAAAATAAAAATTTAATGCAGAAGTTGTTCAACACTGATGTGTAAGCTACTCAAAGTCTCTTCTAATATTGTTTTTATTGGTATAAAGTATAGCATTATATATATATAATGTTATATATATTATATATACAGTGTATGCATTCACAGGATAATGAATATTGTAGTCAGCTGCTCTATAAAAACCACTTATCCACACCAAGAATTTGAGAGGATCTAAATTTCTGTAAAATCATCGGTGGTAATTTCTTAGCGAATTTCATGTAATCTTTACCAGCTGAGTTCTCTTTGTCTACTCTCCTCCCAAAGGAAAAAAAAATCAGTTTGAATTCATCTTAGCTTTATCAGCATGAGAAATTCAGCAAAGCTTAAGTGAACTTCAAAAATATTTTGATATATCTGTTTAGTGAATGTAAGTTTTGGCTAACTGCACTACGTGTAATTGGCTGGTTTTCTTGTTTGGATCCTCTTTTATAAAAATGGAGATCATAATGGCCCTTACCTCCTCGGGTTAATCATAAGGATCAAATAAGTTAATAGTTATAAAGTGCTCGGCACAATGTCTGAAGTATATTAAGACATTATGACATCACATAATGTCAAGTCAAATAAAATAAATAGCAAATATATGGATAATAATATAAGGATAACTGCCCAGCTATTCTTAAGTTATTTCCTTAGTAATTTTTACTACATCTTACAAACTTTATTTAAATTATGGCAAAATACACATGACATCAAATTTACCATTTTAACTACTTTTAAGTGTGCAGTTTAGAGGAATTGATTACATTCATGTTGTTATGCAACCATCACCACCATCCATCTCCAGAACTTTTTTCATCTACCAAAACTAAATACTATAACTCCCCATTCACCCATCCCACAGCCACCATTCAACTTTCAATCGCTCTGAATTTAGACACTGTAGTAAGAGGAATCATACATTTTCATTTTAAGATCTAAAGCAACAATATGTTTATGTAGAGTTTGATACTGCTATTTTATCACAAATAAAGCCTCGTGCATTTAAAAAATACTTAAAATATATACTATATAGAGAGCTGAGAGGCAACGATAGCTCCTCTTAACCTTTAATTATCAGTTTTCAGCCTTTCTGCTGCTTGGAGGAAATATGAGGCCAAAGAGTAGCTACTAGGAGAATACTAACAATATAACCTTAAGATGTGTTTTATTAAAACACCAAACAAAACAAAAAAGCCAGAAAAAATCCCAAGTCCCCTTTATCCCAGAGAAAGTTGCTGTTCACAGCTAATGTGAAACCCAGAGTTTTGTTCTCACAATATTGACTTTGGACCAATTTCCTGCTGAAATTGGATAATACTAGTAATTAGGGATATTTCTGGTAGATATAATCTGGGCAGGCCAAATTAACCACCGGTGTGTAATTCAGATATTCTCCCACTTTGCTGAGTAGCTGAGCTGTGAGATACTTTGTGACTCATGGCAAGTCAGTCTTTTATGTTAACCAGGGTATCTGAGCGTTTCTGGAGAGGCTGCCTCTGAGCCTATGTTTACCATTCATGGACCTGGGGTGGCGGAGCCAGAGTTATCCAACATTCATGAGAACTATTTGAACCATTCGGGTATCAACTCCAGTGATTACTGCATCTACTTAGCAGGGGCTATGAAAGCCCCTTCCAGGCCGAGAGGAGGACTTAGGGTCACAGGATCCTGTGAACCAAAATAGGTAACATAGGAAAGATCACCTTGATGTAGTGTTGTTCTTAACTTATTTTATTCTAAGTGCTTCATAGAGAATTACCTTTTAAAATCATACCCTAGCAAAGAGAAGATCAGTCATGGTGTTGCTGGAACCTGATCGCTATCAGAGGCAACTGTTCTTGCTTCCATCCCAAACTGCTTGTCAGAAAAAACATGGCAGGATGGTCAGCAAGCCCAGTACCACATTCATTTGGCAACTCTTTCTGTTTTGTTTTTTGAAGAGATGTGTGCTGTTAGCAGTGGGTATGTGCATAAATAAAGGCAAAAATGTAATAGATTTAGGAGTCTCAAACTACGTTGAAAATATGTGCTATCAAATCAAGGTGTGTGGTTTTGCCACTAATCTGATGGCAGAAAGACACTGAGCCTGAGTATCTGACTGCCTTCAAATCAATATTCTACTGCTTACTGCATGACCACGGGTAAGGAACAATGATCTCCGAGCCTCTGTTTCCTCTTTTATTTAATGGAGGATAAATGGCCTGATAATGGAAAGAGATTAGCTTGGTGCCTGGCATGTGGTAAATGTTCACCTGTAACATTACTCTTTTTATGTCCTGCCTTTTTTTGTAAGATGGGGTAGGGAAAAGCGTGACTTTTCTAGCTATATATTTCCATTGGAATAGATTTTTGTGTTTTTTTTAGGGACTACTGTCTATTTTGGGAGGAAGGTAAGTATGTAAGAAAATGTTACTTCTTTTTTTCTTTCCTTGCATAAACATGGGATATTCTTGCAAATACTTAACATAATCTCCCCATTAAGCACAGAGAGTTCTTGAGCCCTCCAGAAAGCTGGACTTTTGAATGAATTTGGCCATACTTCTCAGCTCTGGAGAGATGTCCCATATATATAATTGGAAAAGGAGAAAGAAAGTTCAACGTCTACCTGAGCACCGGACCCCTTGGGCGATGAGCCCCCACATGAAATTGGCACAGTATTCACACCAGTGTGGGCCTCGGAATGTGTGGACCTGTGATCCAAAAAGAAGAAGAATGTCAGAAAATTCAGAGTCATTTAAAGGTAGGTGGCTGTGAACACATCAATGAAAAAAAACCTGCCATGGCAAGAGTGATCCCTCACTGGGCCTTTTCCTTCTAGTGAGGCGGTTGCAAACAGATCCCAGGAAAACAGACAAGTGCTTTGATCTTTGAAAATCCTCTATTGATCCACTATGCCCCAGGCCAGAACCAGAGAGGAATGTGGAGAAACAGTAAGATTATAGGACCATGCCATCAGCTAAGGAATGAGACTGTCACCACCCACAACAAGTTACTGTGTGGACAGACCCAAGATAGCCTAAGCTAGTTGCTAAATGTTACAACCTGCATTTAGCTCAGCAAGTTCAGAGGGAGAACTCAATTACTGTGCCCTTTTGACTGACGTTGCCTCATCCGTAGACTATCCAGTCAGGTATAAAAAAGACATGATTATGGGATAATTAAAAGGTTCCAAGACTTTGAGCTATTTCCAAAAGAGACATTAAAAAAAGTGAAGGAGTTGGTTGAAAATGCAGTTACCAATGAGACTTATAGAATTGCTTTCCCCACAGATGGGGTCTATTCAACAGGCCTTGGTGTGACCTTCAGGTAAGTACTTCTGGCCAAAGTACTGGTCTTGCTGATTGGTGCCTCAGCCAGTTTTTAAATATTCTGGATATCGCAAAGGAAGAAAGGTCTGATTGCTGATTATTTAGTTACAGATCCTCATGTAACAGGACTTTGTTCTCTGGCATGAAAGAGCTTTAAGAAGCAGAGTTAGGGGATTTCTTATAACCAAATATGGCCGTGGTCAGTTAAAATCAGCTGTCTATACAAATCTACATGATACGTAATTACATATGTTTGTGTAGTCTAGAAGCTTAGTTTAAAGTCTTGAGGCATTCAAAATGGGAATAATTTAAAAATATTTACACACAACTTTTTAGAAATATATTCACTAATAAAAGGCACAGCAACACACTTCCCCCTTTTGTTTATATAAGAAGACTAATTCGGAGATAAAATTAACTACCCTTAAAATAATCAGTTTGCTGTGAGTAAATCTTGGAAGATAAATACCTAAAAATAAACTTTACATATTCATTTCCAATTTTAATTTCTTAAATATGAACCCAAACTAAATCAATGGAGTTATAAAACTCAATTTAAAAGAAAACCTATGGCTTCTTTCTTTTTTTAATTAATTAATTAATTATACTTATTTTGAAGGTGTAGAGTACAATTCAGGATTGGGTATACAAGTGGTCATCAAGGAGGTAAAGTTTGGGGCTTCTTTCTTAAGATATCCTTACCTTTTTAGTCACAAATATAAGGCACAGATTACTTTTAAGGTACAAAGTTATGTTGCCAATATATGTGTACAGATATACATAATATTTATAACCATTAAGTTATTTTCAGACAAGTCTTTAGTCTAAAAAACTCTTCTCGGAGGCTACTTCCAATCACATTGAAACCTTTGGTATTGAAACTGCTTTAATTTAATAAAGAAAAATAAAACTTCCTTATAAGTATTTTCTTTAGGGGAAAATGACATACAAAAAGAGAAATAAAATATGATTAAAACAACAAAAAACAAACAAAACAAAACTACATGATACAAATCTATATGCAATATTCTAAATTTTTACAAAATTAAAATATTATAAGACATTATGTTAGCCCTTTCAAAGTCAGAAACCTTCATTAACAAATAAAAGAAATGTTGACAATATTATCTTTTAACAAACTAGGAGACCTGTATACTACTTTTATCTAACAAAAAAAGCAGAACGCAAGTCTGAGAATTTCCACAATTTGGGAAGATGCTCATCAGAGTTCTACGTAAGAAAAAGAAACACTGTTTTGAGTTCTTTATTTATTCATACATACCAGTAACTGGGTGTACATAAAGAGGCAAATAATATGGATCCGGATCCCTTCTAATTAAGTTGAAGCAAAGAAAGAAAGTAATAAAGCTAATAGATCAAAAAGAGCAACTTATGACCATGGTTTCTGTGCAATAAAGCTAAGTTATGACTATCTTTTGCTATTTCAGCTTATCATATGTAAACTGCCCATTATATAGTTTCTGCTTTGAAAAAAGGATACACACACTTTCTCCAAGTTGTTCTTACTTAAATGAAGACGTGTGCTGCAAGAAAATGAACCTAAGACATGTCAAAACTCTCCTTATAGGAATGCAGAGACTTCATCCTGGAAGTACTCGCAGGGTCAAATGTCATGATCCCTTTAGAGGCCTACTGTGATTGAACTTGGTACTGAAAGAATTCCTCAGTAAAACATCCTGTTCAGAGTTGAACGTTTCCTAAATTCAGCAACCATACGTTTCTTAGTATTTTACTAGAAACATTCTGAAGACGCCGGTTAATTATGGCAGGAAAGCCAATTGTTAATATGTGGTTGAAATTACAAGATAAATGAAATATAATAATATATAAAATACAACTCCCCCAAAAAAGTATGGAAAGGGCTACAGAAGAGAAAAGATGAAGCTGCTACTACAGAGACTAAAAAGAGGGGCTCAACGGTGTCCAGAATGGTCAGGAACTCCCCCTCTTGGAAGGTGATCTGGAGGAAGAGAGGAGCCAGTCCTGTGGTGGAAAGGACAGAGAACATTCCAGGCAGAAGAAATGTATGGAGGCCTCACAGGAACAAAAGAGCTTGGTGGCCAGAGTGGCCAGAACACCAAAGTGAGGAGGAGAGGAATTGGGATGAGCTGAAGGTAGAAAAGGGAAAGAGCTGTCAAGGCTTTATTCGTGAGTGTGGATTCGGTTTTAATCTAGGTACAATAGGAAGTTCTTGGAGGACTTCACATGGGAAGCGTTTCTTTTTAAAATATTATTCTGAATATTGTGTTGAAAATGAATGGGAAATTGTTAATAGTGAAATAGATCAGAAAATACGTAGTAGTCTAGTTAAGCAATGATAGAGTCTAAGAACAAGATGCTGGCAGTGGAGATGGGAAGCAGATGAATTTGAGATATCTGAAGATTAATATAATAAATGTGAGTCTTTGAGAGAGGGGGAAGTCAAGCATGATTCCTAGATTCTAGTTTAGGTAGATGGTGATACCATTTGCTGAGATGGGGAAGACGCACTTCTGGGAAGAAATTCAAGAATTCAGTTTTAGACAGGTTAAGGTTAGATGCTGCTATGATATCCAAGAGTTAGTGTCAAGCAGGAACTCACACATAATTTGACAGCCCAGAGGAGAGGTGAGAGCTAGAGGTATAAATTTTACCATTCCTGGCAAATAGATGATGTTTAAGATTGTGTGAATGGATAAAAAGTACAGTCATGTACCACTTTCTGATGGGGATAGATTCTGAGGAATGTGTCCTTAGGCAATTTTATCATTAGGGGAAAAATCATAGAGTGTACTTACATAAACCTAGACAGTATAGCCTACTACACACCTAGGGTATATGGCATGGCCTACTGCTGCTAAGCTATAAACCTGTATAGCATGTTACTGTAGTGGATACTGTAGGGAATGCTAATATAATAATATTTGAGTATCTAAACATAGGATACACCTACATAGGGCAGTTCCATGATAATCTTATGAGACCACCATATGTAGTTTGTTATTGACCAAAATATTGTTATGTAGCACATGCCTGTATTAGGGATAGAGAGTAGAAAACAGAAAAGTGAGCTCACCTTCACGTTCTAGGTGGGCCAACAGTTAGAGAAAACCAAGAAAGAAAAGCGTTATGGAAGCCAAGAGGTGAAGAGTGTTTTAGGGAAGGAATGGTCAACTATGTTGAGTGCTAGTAAGAGGTCCAATTAAAAATAAGACCTAAATATTGATTTAGATACATGGAAGTCATCCACAATCTTGGTAAGAGCAGTCTCTGGATGGTTGAGGGTAGAAGTCAGACTCAAGTGAACTGAAGAATAAATGGTAGATGGAGAGGGAGAAATGTGTAGGCAACTCCATGAAGAAGTCAGGCTCCGATGTTCAGCAGAGGAATAGGACAGCTCAAGGGAGATGTGGAGTCAACAAAGGATTTTTTTTTTTAAGATGGGAAACATTAAGACGTGCTGACCTGTTGATGAGATTGATACAACAGGTGGAAAAGACTGAAGATATAGAAGAAACAGAGAAGATAAGGAAAGGAGGAGTGATAATCCTGAAAAGTTGAGAGATGACAGAGTTTAGAGTATCTATGGAAGCAATATATATTCAAAGAAAAAAACAGTTGCGATCTCCCCAGAACTAGTAAAAGACATAAAATCTTCAGATTAAGAAAAGCTAAATGAGTCTCAAACAAGATAAATAAAAATCTATATCTCTATATAGTCAAATTGCAGAATACCAAAGACAAAGCAAAGTCCTAAAAAACAGGCTATCTGCAAAAGGACAGCAGTTAGGTTCAAAACAGATTTTTTTTTTTCTCAGCAAGAAGAGATTAGTAGATTATGGAATAATTTCATCAAAGAGCTCAGAGAAAAGTATTGCCAATCCAACTTTTTTTTTTTTTGAGTTGGAGTCTCACTCTGTGGCCCAGACTGGAGTGCAGTGGCTGCTCCTGGCCACCGCAGCCTCGACCTGCTGGGCTCCGGCGATTCTTCCGCCTCAGCCTTCCAAGTAGCTGGAACTACAGGCGCGCGCTACCACGCCCGGCTAATTTTTTGATTTATTGTAGAGATGAGGTCTCGCTTGCCCAGGCGG
>CAUYQG010252346.1:0-14810 GCA_963574415.1 Tarsius wallacei
CCTCAGCCTTCCAAGTAGCTGGAACTACAGGCGCGCGCTACCACACCCAGCTAATTTTTGATTTATTGTAGAGATGAGGTCTCGCCAAGTTGCCCAGGTGGGTCTCGAACCCGCGGGCTCAGTCAGTCCACTCACCTCAGCCTCCCAAAGGCACGGGATTACAGGCTGAGCCACTGAGTCCGGCAGATGGAAGAACTTTTAAAGGGAATCCTTTGTGTTAAAGGATCCTGGGAAATTCTCTCAGGTAAAGAAAGCTTACAGCAGATGTGTAATATATGTCTTGAGAGCTATTTATAAGAAAGAGGATTGTTTTGCTTTCCTTTATTAAAGATTTAAGCTTTTTTTTTACTTTGCAAAAAAAAACTCTACAAAATTTTATAGATATAACTTTTCTAATTTTTAAGACTTCTGAAACAATTAGCTGTAGCCAAATTATGTGTCACATTTTGCTATATTAGAATTTGAAAATGCAATACGTGTGATAAATCTACTGTTTGAAATGTGATATGATTAGAATTTTGGTAACTTTTAGAATAGTTATTTTTCCCCTTTAGACACAAAGCCAGTTATGGATTTATATTTGCTTTTGAATGTTAATTTGTCTATAAAGTATCTGAAGTTGACTTGTCTTTTCCTATGTAAGAAACTCAAAACATGTTAATTCTGTACTTTAATAAAATTTAAAATGGAAAACCATACTGCCTTTTCTTCTTCTGTTAGATACGTACAAGGGAAGACCCCACACACACACAAAAATTAAGTTTTGGAGGACAGGCTTCTTGTGCAGGCTTTCCCAGCTAGGTAGGTATTCTAGGAACCCACTGGCATAAGTGAACCAATTAGCATTGTTGTGAGATGCTGGCATTCAGCTTCAGCTTCAGTGAATTTTTTTTTAAGGTTCTTTCAACATGTTTCCCATTTCATGATGGTTGGTATATGAGCACACCTGCCCACACTGCACTGAATATTCGGCAGTTTTTGACCAAAAACAGTTTGACTCCCATTCCCCACCATCCTTATTTACCCTATCTTACCCCAAACGACATTTTTTTTGTTTCCCTGGATGGTAAAAGTCCTTATAGGGAAATGTTTTGCCAATGTGGAAGAGATGAAACAAACAGCAAAAGGACTAAAAGCCATCAAAATTGAAGTGTTCAAAAACTGAGCATTGGAAAAATCGTCTTGATAGGTGTATTACATCAAATGGTGAGTACTTTGAAGGTTACTGAAGTTTAAACATGTAAGAATAAATACACAATTTTTTACAAATAAAGTCTGAGTTTTTTGGGGTCCCTCTTTTTTTTTTTGAATAGAAAAACAGGTTTATTAAATGCGCTGCAAGGGAGCAATGGACAGAATGTCAGCAGTAAGGTCACTGTCTATCTTGGGTCCCTCTGGTATGTACTGTTTTTTCAGTCTGATAACTAAGACAGTTACTAAGTGACTTATGGGCAAATAGTGTAGACAGTGTTGACACACTGGACAAAGGAATGATTCGCATCCCTGGTGGAATCGAGTGAGATAGCAAGAGAGTTCATACTACTCAGAACAGCGTACAATTTAAAAATTAGGAACTGTTTCTTTTTGGAATTTTTCATTTAATATTTTTGGATCATGGGTTGACTACAGGTAACTGAAACATTGGAAAGCAAAACTGTGGATGGGATGGAAAATATAACCTATCAGTCCCTTTGATTGGTATGGCATAGAATCTTTAGATAAATCTGGGGAAGATTGACATACCATATTGAGTCTTAAGGTCTATAATTTTATCTTTCATCTGTATGTATCTTCTTAGATCTGTTTCTTAGTTTTAGGAGTATTGCTTAATGGAAGGGCAAGAAGCCAAAAATGGAGTAACCTTAGCTAAAGTGCAGCCATTTTAACACTGCTTAGCTCTGTCATGCATTCTTAAGAAAACACTTTAATTTGCCCTCAATCATGAACAAACGGCAGAACTTGTTTACGGAGGTGATGATTATCTTGCAACACCCCAAGCATGCTTTGTACTAACTAGATACTTTTACCCAAAATATTTGTCTTCCTGCCATAAAGGGCCAAGCTAACCTAATCTATTGTGATCAGCCCTTTATGACCTATGTAATACAATCCACCACCCCATCATCATGGCAACAGTTATATGACTGACCCACCTAGCCGCCTGTCATCCACCTTGACATCAGCTCCTATGAATGCCTACACATGACCACCCCCCAAAAGAAAGCTTTAAGAGCTTTCAATCTCAAGCACTGGCTGCCACGTTTTCTTCAGACACCTGGCCCCCTTCTCTTCCTTGAGAAGTAGATTCACTCTCTCTTTGATCTATTTTTTAAATGAACTATTTTTCCCAATTAGTTTCTGTACAATTCTTTGCATCCCAGCCCACTGACCTAGCATTTACCTATGTTCTTATTAACATATTCTCATATGGAATTTAATCTTCATACTTCTAATCCTCATTTTTATATGAGATTAGTTTCCTGAATTTTAGAAATTATTTGTAATAGTGATAAATACACATGAGATAAACATGAAATTTACCATCTTAACCATTTTTAAGTGTACAGTTAAGTAGTATCAAGTACATGCACATTGTTTTGCAACCAATTTCCAGAACTCTTCAGTTTGCAGAATTGAAAGTTTATACCCACTAAACAATTTCCCACTCTCCCCTACCCCTAGCCATGGCAACCACCATCCTACTTTGTCTCTATGACTTTCATCTGCTCCAATTTTTTTTTTTTTTTTTTGCCGCCTTCTTTGCACATAGATGCTGATACTCTTCAGGTCTTCTGGCTTTTGATTTTTGGTTGTGCTATCTAGCTGCTGTTTTTATGGGGCAATTAAAGAAAATCTAAAAACTATGTGTCCACCATTGCCACCATCTTTTCCATTCATTCACTCTTGAATTTGAACTTGCTGCAATAATGCTTTGACACACATCTTGAAAACTGGAGGATAGACAAAAGATGACCCAAGTTATACACTATAAGATCAATTAGTCACATAAACTACCTCTTGCAGCACCATGGAATATAGCAAATTTATTAATAAATTGGCATTTGCAAAAGACATTCTGTCACTTCTATGTGTTACTTGGTCCCAAACATGGAACAAATAGGTGTATAAGGTATTACAGTAGCATCTCACTCATTTTTGTTCCAGGTATTTATTGCTGTGTAATGTTCACCTGAAAGAAAGAACTAAGGTGAACGCATACCGATAGTTTATTTGGGCCAAATTTGAGGATTGCAACCCAGAAACACTTCAAAACTAAGTTCAGGAAGGAGCTCTGAGTTGGGGCAGTTACAAGTAGATTTTTAAGGACAAAATAAAGAGGTATATAGCAGGGTGGTCTCAGCCTGTTCTTACAGAAATACTATTAGTTAACAGAAATAAGCTAACAGATGAATAGCTAAAGATTATAGCATATTATCAGTTTGCCATGAACACAGTTCCTGGAATTCTTTACATAAGCAGGAGGAATTCAGGAATTTCAGGGGTGTAACTGGCCTCCTGTCTACTCCCCTTTGGCCATTGCACTTTAACCTCTATTTGCCTGGTTTGATCTAAGTAGCAAATCACTCTAAAATTGCTATTATTTGCTCATGGTTTGTGGGTGAGAAATTTGGGCAGAGCTTGTTGAACACAATTCGTCTCTGTCCCCAATGTCTGCTGGCTCCAAAGGGCTAGGCTGACTGGAAGAGTTCAATGAGGCCGATGTGTCTGGGCCTTGGTTCTGTCAGCTCTGGTCCTACACATATCACTCCACATGTATCTGGGAACGTTTCAAGAGACAAAGGAAAGTCTTCCTAAAGCAGAGTTCCTGAGGCCCAGCCAGGGAAGTTGAAGCATTACTTCTGTAGGATTCTGTTGGGCAGAACTGGTTATAGGCTCAACCCAAATTCATTCCAGAAAAGGAGAGACTACATGTCTTCCTAGGAGATTAGCAAGGTCACATTGCAAAAAGCAGTATACAATGTGAGGTACTTTTTGCAGCTGTCTTTGGAAACAGTTTGCCACACCCTCTAAATGGCTTCCTATCTCATTCAAAGTAGAGGCCGAAGTCTTTACAGTGGTTTACAAAACCTTGGGTGACCCATCCCTGCCTGAACTACCCTTCTGACAGCATCTTCTGTCACTCTCCCCTTTGCCCACTCTGTTCTAGCATGACTGTCGTCCTCGTTGGCCTGTGTCCATAGATGTTCTCCCCCAGACTCTGCACAGGGCTTTACCTCTCTAAATGCTTTGCCACTTGGCTCTTTCTTACCATCCTCTTACCTTACCTTTTGCTTAAACATTACCTATTTCGGGGAAGTTCTCTGACCACTCTGTCAGACTTCATCCTCTCCCTGAATCTCCTGCTTTACTTCCCTGCTTTGCTTTGTTGGACCCTAGGATACTGCCCCCATCCCACCTAAGACCTACCAATGACACTAGCATATAAGCTACCTGAGAGCAGGGGGTTATTTGTTGTGTTCATTCCTATTGTATCTAGAGTGAGGCCTGGCACATGAGTTCTTAATAAATAGGGTACAAATGAATAAATAAATGTAGAAAGAAGAACCTGTGAAGGGCAGTAGAGGAAAACAAGGCTAGCAAGATTTTAGTGCCTTGTGAAGGGCTTTAAATGTCAGTTGACTGAGACTGGAGGATTGCTTGAGGCCAGGAGTTCAAAACCATCCTGGGTGACAGCGAGATTTCGTCGCTACAAAAAAAGAAGCAAAAAAAAAAGCTAGACATGGTGGTATGTACCTGTAATCCCAGCTACACAGGAGGCAGAGGCAGATGGATTACCCAAATTCAGGAGGTTGAGGCTGTATTGAGCCATGATTGTACTACTGCATTCCATACTCAGTGACAGAGTAAGACCCTGTTTTTTTTTGTTTGTTTGTTTTTTTTGAGTTGGAGTCTCACTCTGTCACCCAGACTGGAGTGCAGTGGCCGCTCCCAGCCACCGCAGCCTCGACCTGCTGGGCTCCGGCGATCCTTCCGCCTCAGCCTTCCAAGTAGCTGGAATTACAGGCATGCACTACTATGCCCAGCTGATTTTTGATTTATTGTAGAGATGAGGTCTCGCCAAGTTGCCCAGGCGGGTCTCAAACCTGCGGGCTCAGGCAATCCACTCACCTCAGCCTCCCAAAGGCGCGGGATTACAGGCTGAGCCACCAAGCCCGGTGACCCTGTTTAAAAAAAAGAAAAAAAAAAAAAGACAACCCCCTCCAGTCCCCTCCCACTCTAGGAGTTTTTCTGTCCTCTCAATAAATCCTGCTTTCTCAAAACAAAAAAACTAAAACTAAACTATATATATTACTATCCAAATTATGCACACACATATATGTACACATACACCATTCATGCACACACACAGGAGTTGTGCCCAAATGTTCACTTATAATTTAGTCTTCACAGCAGCACCTCAACCCTGCTTTCCCCCTCCATATTTTAGGAATTGTTCTGGCAGGAGCAACCATGTTCTTTCTGCACAATTCTCCTGTCATATATCAACGGGATCCCCAGATCAAGCAGGGCACTTGCATAATATTTAGCTGTTCTGAAGAAATCACCCACTGGGACAGGTTGGTAAAGACATGGGTTTATTACTACTTAGAGGAGGGAAAGATGGTGGCCTGTCAGTAAAAAACTCTCCAGACTCCAATAGACGTGGAGAGAGATTATATACCTCTGAAATGGGAAGTTCAAGTTCAGCCAGATATACTTGAAGAGGTTTATTCTGAACCAAAATGAGTGGCCAGACCTAGGACCCAGCCTCAAGGACTCTTGAAAGCACGTTTCAGATTGGTTGAATTGCAGTTTGGTTATATACATTTTAGGAAGGCAGAAGTTACACACACACACAAAAAACCCCATAAATTAATATATGTGAGAATTTCATTGCCTTGGCCAATTAGGTGGGATACTCCCAAGCAGGGGCTTGCAGATTGTAGGTGGATTTAAGGATTACTTAACTGGCAATTTGTAGTTTTTTGTTTTTTGAGTCAGAGTCTTACTCTGTTGCCCAGGTTGGAGTGTAGTGGCATGCTCACAGCTACCACAGAGACAAAGTCTCGCTAAGTTGCCCAGGCTGGTCTCAAACCTCTGGACTCAGGAATCCTCTTACCTCTGCCTCCTAAAGTGCTGGGATTACAGCGTGAGCCACCGTGCCCAGTGCAATTTGTATTTTTTGAGGTAGGCTAGTAAGTACAGGAAAAATGTGACCTCTGTTTTGTCCTACAATAAGCAGGAAGTGGTCACTACAAATTTGGGAAACAGCTCTCAGGTGTTTATGACTAGAGTCAGCAGAGCACAGCAGACCCTTCACCTTGATCACCTGATGAATGTAAATGGAGCTCATCCTGAAGCCCAGAAACCATAGTCCTTACCACCCTAGCCCCCTCCCAACGACCTCCCTAAAGGCAGAGGAGATCAAAGTAAGACACCAAGACACCCTCAAGGCAGTTCTCATTCCAAGACTGTCTTCACTCCCCTCCTTTGGAGTACTGTAAGGTAAATGCAGGACATATGCCCAGCTCTGCCTCCCCTGCTGATGACAGTTCCCTAATTGGGAGGATGGCCTTGGCCAAGGCCAATTGTACCTGGTCAAAATGCCCTTGGAGATATGCACACTCTGTACTCAAGGCAGTTACTGAGAAAGTAATCTTTGTTTTTACTTCTTTGCACATAATGCTATTGTTTGTGTCTTGCTGTCTTTCCCATTCCACGAGGATGGAAAAGACAATGTCTCCCAATGTCTATTGGCATCTGGAGAACTTTTTGCTGCCAGGCCACCGTCCCTCCTGTAAATAATAATAAACCCATGTCTTTACCAACCTGTCCTCTGGGTGATTTCTTCAGAATAGGGAAACATGCAAGTGCCCTGCCTGATCTGGTTCAACTGTGATATAAGTATATATTCCTTTTTTTCCTTCACTCCTATTTCCCTTTAAATGTGTCCTTTTGACTTAATAAACTCTTTACTCTGCTCACCAACCTGGTGCAGACTCTAAAATTCTTTCTCGTGACAAGAGTTGAGGTCTCTTCTTTTTCTTGGTTTTTTTTTTTTTTTTTTTTTTATTTAGAGTATCAAACTTTAGCCCACACTGGAGTGCGGTGGCCACCCTGGCCACCACAGCCTCGACCTGCCGGGCTCCGACGATCCTTCCGCCTCAGCCTTCCAAGTAGCTGGAACCACAGGCACGTGCTACCACGCCCGGCTGATTTTTTGATTTATGGTAGAGATGAGGTCTCGCCAAGTTGCCCAGGCGGGTCTTGAACCCGCGGGCTCAGGCAATCCACTCACCTCAGCCTCCCAAGGCGCGGGATTACAGGCTGAGCCACCGAGCCAGCTTCTTTTACTTTGTTAAAGAGAACTCCTTAGGGCAACAGTTCCTATCTAATGAAATTTGGACATCAGTAGAGAAGATGTTTTGTTGAAATAAAGAGGTGGAAAAATTCCAAGTTTGTTGATCTGT
Source organism: Tarsius wallacei (assembly GCA_963574415.1). NCBI lineage: Eukaryota > Metazoa > Chordata > Mammalia > Primates > Tarsiidae > Tarsius > Tarsius wallacei. The sequence goes on from CAUYQG010252346.1 coordinate 7,473, forward strand.
AGATGAAGTTCTTTATGTGGTAGATTTTAGAGAGGATAAATAGGTGTCTTACAAGGTTCCCAGATTCTGGGAGTCTCCAAGAGATGGTTTTACGGGGCCATAAAATATTTTAATTCCTTCTTTATCTGTTGTGTGATGTTATGCCAGAGTCAGGTTGGAAAACAAATTTCGGTATAGAGGGTAATAAAACCCCATCTGCTAAGTCCTTATCAGGTGTGACTCTCAAGCCTCTTAATTAGCAATTTGGATTAGAGAAAAAAGGTCAGAGTTTAGTCCTCATATAGGTACAGTAAATTTATCCAAGAGTGGACTTTCTATGCTGGATAGTCAGTCTCTTTCTGGAAGTTTGGACTTGGGACTAAAGGAATGGCACTTTGGAATGGCTGCTGTCTTGAAATGCGGAGTTGAGAAACTTAAAATATATTGTTAGTGACTGTTTTAAGCATCATGGACACAGAAAGAAAGCACATTTGCAGGAAGATACAGGATTAAAACAGATGTGCAGAGGAGCAATTATGAAAGAGGAGTGGAAGAGAGTAAGAGAATGAACAGACTTCTTAGATTTCCTTGTAGCATTCTGGTCTGCAGTTCTAATCCATTCTGGAGGCCCAGCTTGATGAAATAACAATGATAGCTAATGTTTATTAAATACTTAATGTGTGCTTGGCATAATTCTCACAATGATCCCACGGACTGCTCTTGTAGTGGGAACACAGAGAGGCTGTGACACCAAGGCTGTTTTAGGAAGTAGCAGATTTATTTTAGTGCCGGCATGACTGGGCGGGCTAATGCTCCCAGGCTGAGCACCCCAGAAAGGGAGGAGAGGGGTCTTATACCTTTGTTTACATAAGGGGGGGTGGGTTGAGCGATTACACATTTTCTTTGGAATTTACAAGGTTGTACTCAGCAAAATCAGATTTTCAAAGAACAAATGGTCTCCAGGAAATGCAGATCCAGCAGGATTGTAAACTGATAACTTCAAAAAGAGAGGATTTGGGTGAGTCTGTGAATTGGTCATTCTTTTGCATTTCCAGGAGAGCCGCCAGTCTTTGGCTATTTGGTTTTTATTTTTTTTCCTGGCAGGTTTTCAGAGCTTGCTGATTGACTTTCAAAAGGAATACTTTTAACTGCTATCAACCCCCTTTCTGCCACGCTCTGATCCTCATACTGATGACTAAATTCTTTTTTTAAAAACCTTGCCACATTTCTAACTTTTAATGTGATTTACTTTCCAACCTGGCTCTAGCAAAATATCACATAAATAATGAAGGAAAAATCAAAGTGTTTTATGATCCTGTAAAACTTTGTTTTTTGGAGACTCTGGCACCTTTTAAGATGCTTACCCATAAAACTTCATTTGCATATCAAGAAACTTGTCTCTCTATCATTCCTCAAGCTGCCCATTTCTTTTACTGCTTTCAAAATTCCTTAGATAACTCTGGCTGACTTATTGTCAGTCAGAAAAAAATCTTTAAATTCACCTCTAGCCTGTGGGCCCCACTTGGAAATGTCCCACCTTCCTGGACTGAACCAGTATAAATCTCACATGTATTGATTTATGATTTCTTGTTATTTCTATCCCCCTAAATTATATATAACCAGGCTACTATTCAACCACAGTGGGCACTGTTCTCAGGACATCCTGGGCCTAAGTTCACTCATGTTTGGATCAGAATGAACCATCTTAAATATTGTTACAGAGTTTGACATACTTCATCAGCAACACACATGAGGAAAAAAAAGGGCGAGCTTTTCTTAAAATATTTACTAAATACCTTAATTTATGCAGAAGCTGCCAAATCTCTCCTCTCTCCCCAACCTCCTTTCCAACCTCCTCTCCTTGCAAAATTTCCCCTTTGGGTCAATATTTCTTTTCCACATGTAGTGCTTTCTCTTGACTTCTCTATTTGTATAATGACCGTTTCAGTAGAAATTACATTTGCCTGACAGATGGACCACAGGGATTTAAACACATGGGATGTTGGTTCAACAGCTCAAGGATGTCAGACCAAAGGTTACTGACCAAAGGCTTTGTCTTTTGGCCTCTAGGGGCTGCTTTGAATTCCAGCCAGAAAGGCACTAAGCTCTCTGGAGAAAAGCACATTGCATGTTTTAGGGCAGGAAATATCAGGATGAATCTGGGAATATCTTGTTGTTTCCAGAAAACAAAAATACTTTCAAAGACCCTTTGATAACAAGTTATACCTAGTCATGAATTTTATCTAGAAATAGATTTTGTAATCATTCTAGTATTCCGTGTATATTTTTCTGGTTTTCATGGTGCGTAAAGCGATTCTGTGATTTCCAAGTCCAATGTAAAAAAAAAAAAGTTTTTCAACTTTAAAAATAAAATTTAAAAAAAGAGAGTGATGTCTTAGACTAAAAATATTGGTAAAAGTGTATAAAAGCATATAGGTAAGTAAATTTGGAATCAATGTTCAAATGTTTAAGTTATTATAATGTATTACATTTATAAGGTTAACCTCTTTAGGTCTGTTATGTTTTCAATGTTTATTAAGATTTTTGTCTATAGAAATGTGATTCTGCTTTGTTGAGCTTTTTTTGAGAAATCAATTAAATTAGATTGCAGTTTGAAATTTCTAAAATGCAATTTTTAAATTTTGGTAAATATTAGAGTACTTTATCAAACTAAAATTAGGCATTAATCAAAACCAAATAAAAGCAGATAATAAACTATTAACAAAATTAATCAATTTACAAATAACAAATTTAAAGTCTTCAAAGTTGTTTTAGATTATATAATCTTTTTTTGTTGTTGTTGAGTTGGAGTCTCACTCTGTTGCCCAGACTGGAGTGCACTGGCACGCTACCGGCCACCACAGCCTCGACCTGCTGGGCTCCGGCGATCCTTCCGCCTCAGCCTTCCAAGTAGCCGGAACTACAGGCGCACGCTACCATGCCCGGCTATTTTTTTTTTTTTTTTAATTGTAGAGATGAGGGTTCGCTCGAACCTGCAAGCTCAGGTAATCCTCTTGCCTCAGCCTCCCAAAGTGCTGGGATTACAGGCTGAGCCACCGAGCCCAGCCTATAATTTCAATATGTAAGTGTAAATTAAAACTCAAACAAGCATATATTTCAATGCGTAAAAACTCTCTTCAGGCATAAGAAAAACTCAGTTGACACTTTGGAGATCGGTATACCAGTCAGCATAGGCTAAGTTATGCTGTGGTAACAAGTGACTCCAAAAGTCTCAGTGATTTACAATGACTAAAGTTCACTTCTTGCTCACATTATACCAGTTGTGGACTATCTAACTTTTCTCTGAGTTCTCCACACTGGGTCTGAGGCTAATACAATAGTCTCTATTTGGGATAGTGCTGGTTTTTTTGGAAGAGAGAATGAGCACAGCAGAACTGCATGATAACTCAAAACTTTTTTTTTTGATTTGGAGTCTCACTCTGTTGCCCAGACTGGAGTGCAGTGGCCGCTCCCGGCCACTGCAGCCTCGACCTGCTGGGCTCCGGCGATCCTTCCACCTCAGCCTTCCAAGTAGCTGGAACTACAGGTGTGCGCTACCACACCCGGCTAATTTTTTTTATTTATTGTAGAGATGAGGTCACACCAAGTTGTCCAGGCGGGTCTCGAACCTGCGGGCTCAGGCAATCCACTCACCTCAGCCTCCCAAGGCGCGGGATTACAGGCTGAGCCACCAAACCTGGCTAAAATTTTAATGTTTAAAGATTGAGCTTGTTGCCATTCAGGCTGGGAGAAAGAACAAGACAGTAGAGTCAGCATTGACTAGCATGACCACTGGTGAAACGTAGAAAAGGTGGATATTTCAAAGGACAAGAGGTACATGATTGACCTCAAGCAAGACAGTAAAAGACCAACCAATGGAGACCAGCCCAAAATGCTGGACCACAGAACCAAGAGCAATTGATTCCTGTTTTAAGTGATAAAGTTTTAAAGCAGTTTTTCTACAATAATAGAGCACGACAAATCTCCATCAGAAAAAGTTCTTCAACCTAATTATGCAAAAATGTGTTAGCTTTTTTGGCTACATCTATACCCTAGTAAGGAGGATATTGGTTATTAGCACTAGGAATAAATTTAGTTATGCCTGTATGTTATGCATCCTGTCCTAGAATTAAATTAACTATTAGTACAAAATTATAAAAGTAGATATGCTGGGATCATATGGAACAATGGAGAATTTTATCTCTTCATTGATGAATTTCTGCTCATGCATTTATCTAAAATCATCTCTAATAACCAGGTAATCCTTCTTCTGTGAAAGAAAGATCCCTTTTTGTTTTAAATTCAATGCTGTAACTATATATAAAGTTGATATTTGAGAATTATTCTAGAATATAATTTAGTTTTTTTTTCTTTTTTGCATTTCTGACACCTATTCATCAGCCCCCTTATACAATTATGTCTAAATATGTCACTTCCTTTTGGGGTGTACCAGCATCAGCATATGCATGACTTTGTCTCTAACATATGCAATTTGAGGGCAGTTAAGGAGCTAACCTGTCTTACAAAATTTACACCACTGGCATCAACATTCAGGGGTCCATTGTTTGATTGGTATCTACATCCAGGGATCCATTGATTGATGGGTATCTACATCCAGGAGTCCGCTGCTATCTCCAGCCAGGGGTCCATTGATTGATGCACTAGGATAACTCACAGGAATCAGTGTAGAGTCCTACACATGGTTAAGATTTATTATATGAAGGACACAAAGGAAAACTGACAAAAAGAAAAGTAATGGGTGAAAGCCAGAGAAAACTAGAGGCGCGCTAAGTTACGCAGTACATGCTTCCGTCTCCCAGCACTGAGCTGTGACATCGCTTGTAAAATATAATCTATCTAGGAAGCTCACCAGAGATCCAATGTCTGGGGTTTTCATTAGGGGTTTCTCACATAGGCACTCTCTTCCCAGCACATAGAAAAATTCCAGGCTCTCTAAAAACAAAGCGGGTATTTAGGATAAGCCATATTGTTTTCAAAGTTTAGAGTTTAGACACATTGGGTCCCTTCTTATCAGGGAATGAGGGGACCCTGCTGAAATCCAAGTCCCCAGATACCAGTCTAAGGACAGATTTGCAAGTAGACCTTTCTAAAGATAGTTCTCCCAGGCCTGTTAAGTTAACTCTGTTTGGCACATTATCTTTTCAACATTGTCATCATTCACTTAGTGTTGCCCCATCGCTATTAGCTAGAGAACATGTTTTGCCCTACAGGCTGCAGGTGAAAATTTGCTAATGTAGGAAAAATATGTTTCAACTTATTTTCTACCACCTTTCATTCATCTACTATTTGTCTCTAGGTCCTGGAGAGGATAAAATACGCAGTTCCATTTTCTGCTACTAACAAGCTTTCAGCCAAGGAAAAGGGATACAGAAATATGTATGTTAATAAGCACTACACAAATGCAGTAAACCAAATACCACTGGAACTGAAAAAAGAGGGAAAAAAATCACATTTAAGTGAAGGGGGGTGGAAAAAAAGATAAGTGATGAGATGACATTCAAGCTAGCTCTTGTCAGAAAACATAAATGTTATCAGCTTAATTTCATGTATATTCACATCCTTCATTTCCAAGTTTTAAAAGGAAGAGATCTGAAGATCAAGAAAACTAAAATTAATAAAGACAAAAAGGAGGAGGAGGTAGAGACGATTGAATCTGTCCCTCTTTTCCTTTATTTTGGAAGAGATTCTAAGAAACAGTGAACATGCAGCAATTAGATCATCAGAGAGGAAGAGAAGGAAATTGAATGGGTTCTGTTTCCCAAGAACTTTAGGGGAGGAACATTAGGATGTAGACAAAACACTTGATAAAAATCAGGAAACGTATCTGTCATCTATGTAGGTCTATTATCTGTAAGACTTCCAGTAATTAGTAAGCATAATTCAATGCCTCTTGATGCTAAAACATGCTGTCATGTTAATTAGCTCCTGAATGAATAAGGATACCCTGTGCCATAGGCAGATTTGTGTTGCCATGCAACTAAACACCCTAAAACGTAATAGCTCAAAACAACAACCATTTACTGAGATTACAATTCTGTGGGTTGGTGGGGATGGTGCTTCTCATCTGGGTTGGCTTAGGTGATCTCTGTTGGGCTTTATCAAGTATCTTCAGTCATCCAGGGGTGCTACCTTTGACTTGATTATTGAGAGTAGCCTCCCTCAAATACATGGCAGCTGGCAGGTTGCCATCTAGAGCAATGTGGGAGACTGAGCCTTTGTTTCTCATCGTTCAGCAGCCTGCCTTGGTCTTGTTCTCATGGTAGATACTCCTAAGTGTACAAAAGGAAAGATGCACAGGAAACGGCCAGAAGATCCAGGACTAAAAAGGTGTTCCAAAGTATTCCACCGAAAATACTCTTTTCTGAACCGTTTCCCATTGCCTGTTGTAGAAGACCCATGTTCCTCATCTTGACATTCAATGCTCCGTACCAAAAAGGTTCTACTTAACTCTAAGATATTCCATTATTCCCTCCCCCAACTTCCCAATTTAGACTGTATTGCATAGCTGACTTGTACTATATGTATACTTCCAAATTGTGCAATTCTCTTTCCATTGGGTTTTCTCCTGCCATCTCCTTTATCCAAATATTCTTTCCTCTGACCTCCCCCTGATGAAACTCTGCCACATTTTTAAGACCAAGCAAAAATGCAAGCACTATGCATATTCTTTTAACCCATTTTTCAATGCTTCTGTGATTTTGCCACTTTGGAATCTCGTAGCAGGGTGTGCACTATTCATATAGCTCTTAGTATATACTTCTTGTACCATAGTTACACTGTGAACTCTCTTGAATGCAAGACAATGCTTCCTTGGAGTGTACATCTGTAATACCTAGAACAATTTTCAAAACACACTTGGCAAAGGAATCACAAAATGTTTGCTGATTTAAGTTGAACTGAAATATTATAACAAAGGGATTGGCAGTTGCAGAATATTGCAGGGGGAGAGGGCACAGCATCAATAAAGGTACCTGATCTCAAACAGGCAAAGCGGGGACCAAAGGGAGGCCCCGACTTTATGTGTATGATGTCCATGATGTCCACTTGTATACCTAATCCTGAATTGTGCCCAACATCTTTAAAATAAAATATAAAACACAAAATAATAAAATAAATGTAAATAAATAAATTGAATGGAAAATACACAAATTCGTGAAGCGTTCCACTTTTTTTAAAAAAGAAAATTCAAGCTGGGCTCGGTGGCTCAGCCTGTAATCCCGCGCCTTGGGAGGCTGAGGTGAGTGGATTGCCTGAGCCCGCGGGTTCGAGACCCGCCTGGGCAGGCGAAACCTCATCTCTACAATAAATCTAAAAAAATTAGCCGGGCGTGGTAGCGCG
>CAUYQG010252347.1:0-26223 GCA_963574415.1 Tarsius wallacei
ATCCCAGCACTTTGGGAGGCCAAGGTGGGAGGACTGCTTGCGCCCAGGAGTTCAAGACTAGTCTGGGTCAACATAGTGAGACCTCATCCCTACAAAAAAAAAATTAGCTGGGTGTGGTGGCATACACCTGTAGTCTTAGCTACTAGGAAGGCTGAGGCAGGAGGATTGCCTGAGCCCAGGAAGTCGAGTCTACAGAGAACCATGATCGTGTTGCCATTGTACTGCAACCCGGGCAACAGAGTGAGACACCAACTCAAAAAAAAAAGGAGAAGAAAAGATATTTTCTGTGTATACAAAATATTCTCATCTATAGATAAGTTAAGAGAAAAAAAAACATACAATTTCAATTTCAAAATTAAGCCTCTGCTGAAAATAACATCAAAGGAATTTTAAAAACACTGATTCTTGTGGACAAGTTCACATTGAATAAAATGTCTTGCCTTGAAAGCATCAGGATGTGATCTAACTTCACAAATAAAATGAATTATTGGCACAGAACAAACTCGATGAGCAACAAGACATCACTAGAAATTGATCCTCTTTGTCAATGACACCTACTCATTTCTGTCTTGAGTCCTTTACTCCTTGGAGATTCTTTCCTCTGTGTCTGAGGTGGCTCTGAGTGCTTGCTGGAGTAGGACTCCAGTGACAATGACAATAATGGCAGAAGCAATAAAGGAATTGAGACTCATTAGAAAGTGTATGTGGTTTTCAGGGTGGCATAGGCCTCAAAAGCATCAATGCTTGTTCTTTACCGCCACATTCCCATGAATATAAATTTGCTTTTTTATTAAATCTTTTTTTATTAAAATGATGCATCTTTTTTATTAAAATGATGTTTTGTCATTAACGAGCTCGGTAGTCTTGAGCAAACCTCTTCATCCTTTTGAATTTTGGCTCTCTCATCTGTACAATAAGGGAATTTCTCCACGCAATTTCAAATTACCCAGCCCTCTGGAGAATCTTCAATAAATATCTCTTCATTTCACTTTGCCTCCACTGACTCCAAGATCTGCTTGGATCATTTGGAATCAAATGCTAAATCAAACGGATCAAAACTTTCATCAGGTCACAACAGTACATCGGCTACCAAGAGGATACGAAAACATCAAAGTAATTTCGTCAGCAGACGCACTTTGTTTCATGGAGAATAATCATCGATAGTTAAAAGGAATCTAAGATCCTCCGGCTCCCGTTCTTCTGGCGTTTGAGGAGATGTCCTGCTATCACCACCAAACTTGAAACCCAGCTCTGCTTGGCAATATTCAAGGTCTGTCCAGAGGTAGCTGAAACACACATGCACGCACACATGCACGCACGCACGCACACAGAGAGGGAGCTCTCCTCTGTCTCTAAACAAATAGAAGGCGTTACTCTATTTTTACTTCTTGTGGAATGCCCTGCTTTGCAGAGCATGGCACAACACATCACACAGCACCGTGAGCTCCTGGCAATGCTTGTCACTGCCATTCTGAAGCGCATGTTCAGATAAAGGACATTGCGCGAATTCCCTGGCTTGACCATCTCCTTGTGGCTCTCCTGCACACAAGAATTTCTAATTCTTCTCGGTCCACATATCTGCTAGAGTGCAACACAAAACCACAGAAATGTCGAAAACAAGTGTTGGAAATAAGGACTGTAAAGTCCCAACTGCACGGAAGAAAGAAAAAAAATGTGTGTAAAATTGTTTTCCAAGCATTCAAAATATATTTATCCTCAACTTGTAATATTTGGATTCCAGAGGAATTAAGGATGGCAAACTAAAATAATGCATCAGCTGGAGAGCAAAAGTGAGTCATTTGGGGCTCAGCCTGTCATCTGTGAATCAGATTTGTTTTTTAGCTTAAACTAATTTAAGCATAAAAATGAAATAGCTCAGAAAAACAGAATGCAGTAATAGTCTCCTGACTCTTTTACTATTATTAGGACACACAGACTCCTTTAACTCTACACAATTGTCCTAACAATTTCCAAAAAGTTAAGTTTTACTTAGCTCTTATGTGTGGAAAGTTTTTGAAGGATTTCAATTTCTAAAATAGTATCTTATAAACTGTGAACATTGAGGAGAATCCAAATTTATATTAGCAGGAAATTAATAGGCCAGGGTGCATCTGGTTCTTTATATTTGGGTTATCTTCTAGGGAAATAAGAACTCTCCTTTAGCTTTTTATTATTTCATGATCTAAGAACTTCTCTTTTTTCTTCTAACACCCACTTTCATTTCACCTACTACTAACAGCAATAAGGCAAACTACTGTCATTTTCAGTTTGAAACTGGAAAAAAAGCAGCAGAGTTTATGGGAGGCTAATTAAGCCTCAGATTCTCACTACTGGTATGCGGCAGAATCGGTAACCAAACATAGGCCAGTGCGACTCCCAAGTCGGGTAGACCACACTGAAGAAGACGATAAGTGACCCAAGAGTCCCCTCGATCTAAAACAAATAAACATGATTCAACTGCACAAGGACTTCAGCTTCTTAGAAGGAATGGCCAGTGCCGGGGACAGTACCACGAGACATGCTATTCAGTGTCCCTGTGAAGTTTCAGGTGGAGAACAAATCTCAGCAAACAGTGCGAGCCATCAACAACAATCTGCCTTCTCAAGGATGCTGAGACTCACTGCCGTGCCTGAAAATGTTTACCCGTAAGTGTGACATGCCATGTCTTTCAAAACTTTGTTTTCATCATGTACCAATTTTTTCCAAAACCTTAAGTCTCATTGAATCCAAAGCTTGGAAATAAAAGGACAGACTTTCCATAACCATTTCTTTTTTGTTCTTTCCGCCTCCCTTTCCCTATCTTTATAATGACTATTTGTTTTCATGGTTTATCTGTAATAGCCATTGAAAATCACTGACAACTTTTAAGGCTTTACCTAACAGAAAATATTAGTCAGTGAGTTTAACTATTCTATCATACGGTAAGGGTAGGGAAGCAAAGAATAAAGGCGTTCAGAGTAAGTATGTTTCTGTGCTTTTCTGGAACCTGCAATATTAGCTTCGAGTGTCAGGTGCCTGTTCTGTGCCAGGAACTGTGTTGAGAGCTTCCAGTATCTGAGCTCATGTTATTCCAATGGCAAGTTTTGGAGCCGTTATTGAAAATAAACATAAAGAAGAAGAAACAGCGTCAGGAGGATTAAATAGCCTGAGCAAACTAAGAACTAGTGATGGATCGGGGTCTCCAACCCCAGTCTGTGTGACTTGTAGATGGCGTTTATTCAGTCTGCTGGAGTCAGGCAGGCCTAGGTTCCCACTCCAGCTCTGGCCTTGAGAGTCACGCTCAGATCATTTGGACAGGCAACCGACGAGCTCAAAAAGGTGTGTCAGGGATGAGGATGAGCACAGTCTGTCCAGAGACATCCCAAGGCCTGGGAATTCCTGGCCTGGTGCCTCAGAGGCTCCTCACTGAAAAGTACATGTCCTTTTGCTAAGTAAGGTGCAGTGGGTTGGGGAAGACAACTTGGGGGAGTGCCAGTTTGGGGAACTCTACACAGTAAATCACCTTTCAAAAGCTGTTTTACAACGGCCAGAAAGACACAGGGGGAAACATCCTGAATTATGCAAACTCCACCAGCAAAGAACTTCTGAAAAGACGGGCTATGTATTTCCTTAAAATAGAGAGTGACTGTCCTCCCTACACGCCATGGGGCTTCTTCACTTGGCATCCTCCCGAGAGTCCCTGAATTGTCGGGAATCTATGAGACCATCACCATCAAGGGAGAACGCCCAGAGCCCTGCCCTGAAGCCCTGACTGACAGAAGTTGTGTGCGTGTATGTTTGTCTCGGTGGTGACCACAGTGACCTTTCATGGCTGCAGATTTGGTCATCCATCTCGGGTTGGGCCATCCCGGAAAGTATGTTTGGTGTCGCCAGGCAAGCACTGACTCATCTGGTCCAGAATGTCAACACAGTCTCCTCTTTATTACATTGTTTTTGCATTTTCTGCCTAAGGTGATAGTAAATTATGAGAGAGAGAGAGAGAGAATTGCCTGATATATATATACTAGATATATATATTTAGTAAATTACCTGATACACACACATATAGATATATACTAAACTATACGATACATAGAGTAAATTTTCTGATATACAAGGGAGGACCAAAAAGAAAAAAAAACTGGAATTATCTTTCTGGGAGGTGGCCCCTGGAGGTACAGGCTTTCCCCGCTAGGTAAGTGACCTAGAAACCCATCAGCATCTGTGTACCAGTCAGTAATGTTGTGAGAGGCTGCATCCAGCCTCAGTGAATTTTTCTTTAAGATTCTTTCAACGTGTTTGCCCATTTCGTGATGAGTGATCTACAAGCACACCTGCCCACACCGCTCTGAGTGTTCCGCAGTTTTTGAGGAAAACATAATCCTCTTTGTTTACCCAGATGAAAACTGAAGCTGCTGATGTGGAAAGGTAACACGAAAAACAGCAGAAGCACTAAAAGACATCAAAATGGATGAGTTCAAAAACTGTTTTGAGTCATGGAAAAAGCATCTCAACAGGCGTATTGCATCCAACGGAGAGTCTTTGAAGGGGACTGAGGTTTAAACATGCAAGAATAAATACATAATTTTTCATAAGCAAAGTCCTGGGTTTTTTGTGCCCCCTTCCCCCCCATTAGTTAGTTAGTAAATTAACTGATATATATACACACACAAGCACACACATTTCCAGTGGGGTGTGTATGTGAACACACACACATACACACACACTCACATTCCTGATATCCTTTTCTAGTGATCCAGCTCAGCTCTTTGGCAGTGTCTTCTCAGGAGAGGACTGGGAGGAGAGGAACAGGGACACTGATGCCAGAGTCCAAGTACACTGATCGGGATGCATGGAAAAGTTCACAGAGCACCTGCACAGATGGTGTGGTGGTTCAAACCAATGATTCCCTAACTTCCCAAAAACAAAGTGCATTCTGTTTTCTCCTTTTAATCTATTGGGTAGATATATATAGTATTTCAGACAAAGAGAAAAATCCTTGTTAATATAAGTCAGTAAATTTTGTACTTCTCATTCTCTAGCCCAGTCCCATCCCTCTTCTCGGGCCTGCTGACAGCTATCACCTACACTGAGGAAAGTGACATCAGATCTCTCCATACTGCCCTTCCCACATGACAGCCTGACTCTGAGCTGGCTTTCAGCAATTATTTAAAAGAAGTTAGTTTTACTTTTCAGGGATTCAAATGCTCCTCTCACCTAACAAATAAGTCTCAGTTCCATCGTTGTATCCCAGGTAAAGCCATAAATGAAAGGAAATGTTGGTGTTATTCTAAAAAAGAAAAGAGAAAGGAAAAATCGGTTTCTTCATCTCACTCACCTCAGTGTAGACATGTTTCCAAGCCGTCCTTTCAGGTTTGTGAGAATAAAACTCTGCATATATGTGACATTTGTATATACGACGTTTGGCTAAAAAGGAGGCAGCCAAAGATGACGCCAATGACTCAATCGACCCAAGGTCAAGAAAGAACTAAATGCAGCTTCAATCCATACTTGAGTGCCATGGGCTGTGCCTTTATCTTCGCAAGCAAAATGTAAGGTGGGGGTACAGAGAGAACTTCATTATGCAATAATATTATGAGACTCAATGTTCAAAAAGTATTCCACCTGAAGAGGTGCCCAGAGCATTGATTCAATGTCAAAACGGCAGAGACGGCTGGCTGATTCCCTAAGTCTGTGTCATGTTTCTAGGTCCTGTCACGCCTGTCAGTGGCCTCAACAACTCTTAGAATTAGGGCCCCAGATCTGCCTGGTATAGGAAAATGCCTTCGTGGCACAACCCAGAGTAACTTTGAGGCTTAAGAAAATAAATATATTCCTATCAAAACAAAGCCGCCATGACAGATTTTAGAGGACCTCTTGCCCACCTCAGAATCTCTCAGTAGAATTTGGGGGGGAAATTACCTGTATAAACATGTGAGCAAGAATGGAATGAATAAGCGTGAGACCTCTACTTGCCTCTTATTATGAAAAACCTCAGATTCCGAGACATCCATTCTGTCTACAAGGAAGTACGTATAACCAGGTCACTAACACCACAGCTTATTTAAAGAACTGGGCAAGAGATATTCTCCAGGACGTAATCGCAATGCCGGAATTCTCTCCAACTCAAAAAGAGTTCTTCAAAGTCAAGGATTCTCGAGTCCTGGCCTGGGATCCATGAATAGGCTTCAAGGGAGTACATAAAACTGTATAATAAATTGTGGGAGGATGTAGATTTTATGTTCTGTAAAGAGAGTATACAGTTTTATCAATTTTGCAAAGGAGATCATAATTTTAAAACATGAAGAGGTAAGAACAACTGTTTTTGGTCTTGGTCTTTGAACAATGAAGTCTTGTTATTTGTTCTAGTTTTTCTACTTTCAGGGTCTCCTCTGAATAAGTCTGACAAGACTGCACGAGATTCCTAAGATATTTGAACATTACCACTCAAGCAGTCACCGATGGCCAAAGGCTTTCTCTCTCATTTATAAGTGGTCCTTGATAGAGTACAATTCAACACATCCCATAGCCATTCTTGGTCACTGCTGTTTGTGACTATTTGGATTCATTGCAGTGACTGAATCTCAGTATTTGATTAGGGTGGGTCATTCCACAGCTATCTAGAATTCTCATTAATTTAGCATCCAACAAACTAACCACAAAATATTTTTCTAAGAAGGTTATTTTTCTCATGTTCTCCCCTTCTTACTGCACTTATAATATCAGAAAATAAGAGCTGCGTCTCAGTTTCTGGTAGAAGCAATGAGCATTATGATGAAAAATCTAGTTCTAATGCAAATAATAATAGTTATTATCTTGTTATTAATAGCACCTGTATCTCAAGTTGTTCCACATGTTCTCTCTTTTATTATTTTTTCTATTGTTTTTGTTTTGTTTTGTTTTGTTTTGTTTTGTTTGAGTTGGAGTCTCACTCTGTCGCCCAGACTGGAGTGCAGTGGCATGCTCCCGGCCACCGCAGCCTTGACCTGCTAGGCTCTGGTGATCCTTCCGCCTCAGCCTTCCAAGTAGCCGGAACTATAGGCACACACTACCATGCCCGGCTAATTTTTTTGATTTATTGTAGAGACGAGGTCTCACCAAGTTGCCCAGGTGGGTCTAGAACCCACGGGCTCAGACAATCCACTGTCTCGGCCTCCCAAAGTGCTGGGATGACAGGCTGAGCCACCGAGCCCGGCCATTTCTTCTATTGTTGATGAACAGTACAATATTTAACACCTCGGGTGTTACTTGTGTTGCACTTAAGACCTTTTCTGGATCTTAATTTTCTTAATCCACTGAACCTTAGCTTTTGTAAATCTGATCTCTGAGTCTAACAATATAGTATCCACATCATAGTTTTCTGGAAAAAGTAAATAATAAAATGGGTATTGCCTGGGTGTGGTCATGCCTGTAATCCCAGCATTTGGGGAAGCTGAGGCGGGAGGACTGTTTGAGCCCAGGAGTTTGAGATCAGCCTGGGCGACAGAGTGAGACCTCGTCTCTACAAAGAAGTGAAAAATTAAGCCAAGCGTGGTGCACGTCTGTAGTCCCAGTTTCTCCAGAGGCAGAGGTGGAAGGATTGCCTGAGCTCAGGAAGTCATGACTGCAGTGAGCCTTGACAGTGCCACTGCACGCCAGCCTGGGCAACAGGGTGAATGAAAACTTGACTCAAAAACAAATTTAAAAAAAGAAATAAAATAAAATAGGTACAAAGCACTGGGCCTGGCATATAGAAATGTTTATAAGTGGTCACTAAGTGTTCTATTTTTAAGTTTAAACATCTTATGTGTTACAACTAAAGCAATATTTAACCCTCAGCAATGCTGGTCTCATTAAGAAGGTCAGCTCCTAGGGATGAAATAGACCCAAAGGAATAGGCCAGCATAACCGCACAGTTCCAACGAGCAGGCAACGGGGGACCGTCCTGCCAGTGGAGCGGACAGCAGGCTGGAGACAGAACCCCAGGGTGGGAGAGACGCCAAGTTCCATGTCACAAGACGTGGCTTTAGGCAGTGGGGACACAGCTCCAGCAGCCAGAGTTCAGGGTCAGCACCGCTGCGACCACTCTCAAGGACATGAACGAATTCTCAAATAACCCTGAAGGGCTTTGTTTAGGAAAACAAGACACAGCACCAGACTGTGTCCACCTAAAGGAAGCTTTGATCCTAGTTGACCACCACGGGGTCTCCCTGGCAAAGGCCAGAAGCAGTACAGAAAGCGGAGGTGAGACTGGGCCTGCAGGCAGGGTGCTAAGCAGTCCCAGCTGTCAGAGGCAGAAGCCAAGTAGATCATTATTCCATAAACATTCACTTTTGGACCTCTTCTGCCAAAAAGTAACGATAGTAAAAATACCTGCACCGTGGCCTAACTTCTCCTGGCCTCATGTCACGAACCTGCTATGTTCTCCCACCCATCTCCATCACGGCTTTTCATGCATCAAGTGTGTCCGTTCTGGTCTCTCTCTTCGGTTCCGCTGGTTTATTCATCTGTCCTGACACCAATGCCACTAATGTTAATTGTCTTGAGGAGTAAGCCTGAAACTTTTTTCTTTCTCTGCTATTTTTAACTCATTTTAGCTTTTTATGTTTCCATTTGAATTTTGGGATCGAATTGTCGATGTTTACCTGTGGTCAAATCAATTACATTGATGTGTAAGGTTTTATGTTTTTCAGCAGGTAATCAGAAGCGTCATTTCTTCATGACGTGTCTCCACAGAAGCTTTTTCATATATTCAACCGAACAGCCATTCGCCCCTCCTGTGTGTTCATAGCTCACGAGCACCCATTTGAACCTCTTTGGCTCACAAAACGCCTGTTTGTACTTCTCGGCCCCCTGCCCCAGCATAAGGTTTTCTGGGCTGTGATCTTCCCAGTGGTCTCCAAAACCAGATCTCTAGAGAAATCAGGCAATAGGCATTTGTCGATGCTACCGCCCTCTGTCTTCCAACTCTCTCCCTCTCTTCCCAAAACATATTTGGTTCAAACCCCTGGCTTCATTTTGCTGGTTATTTCACCTCTTTTCCATACGTCAATGAAAACAGCAGCCAAAAGATTGTTTAGACAAACCTCAAAAGTTTTTCTGAACTCAGAAATAAAGAACATCAGAGCCTGGGTCATTTTCCCTCTTCTACAAAGTAACTGTGCTGTTTCTTGAACGAAGACGTCTGCTGTTAGATCACGTTTATCTTTTGCCTTTGACTGAGATTTCGGCTTAGGTCCACACTTACTTCCCAAGGGAGGGAGAGGGAACCATTGGCTTTGGAGTCGGAACAACTTGAGTTCAAATCTAGCTTTGATACTTAGTAGCTGTGCTGAGGGCGAATGTTTGATGAGAGGATTACACGATATCATATGTTTCTGGCTTCTAGCTTGGTGCCTGGCGCTTAGGAATGTCTTGTCACTCACTGCCTTTTCCTCTATTTGAGTACAGTGTTCTTTCTTAAAGCGTATCTTATAGAAACCATAATCGCTATCTTTTGCTGCCTGACCAACCGTCTTCATTCCTAATGCTACCGTCAGTCCCGCCGCTTCTTTACAATCGACACACTATAAAATGTCAACATAGAGTGTTTCGTTATCGCTTAATAATTGTATTCTCTCGTACTCTCGGTGCTAGTTCCACATGCTTTTGGTGTACGTGAATGCATTAACAAATGTTCCCCTTGTTTTGAGTTAGAGTCTCACTCTTGTCACCCAGGCTGGAGTGCAGTGGCACACTCACGCCACCGCAGCCTCGACCTGCTGGGCTCCGGCGATCCTTCCGCCTCAGCCTTCCAAGGAGCCGGAGCTACAGGTGTGAGCTACAATGCCTGGCTAATTTTTTTCATTATTTATTATAGAGACGAGGTCTTGCCAAGGTGCCCAGGCTGGTCTCGAACCCACAGGCTCAGGCAATCCCCTCGCCTCAGCCTCCCAAAGTGCTGGGATGACAGGCTGAGCCACCGAGCCCGGCCCAATGTTCCATTTTTTTAACCTTTGTAATTTTGGTTCCCACTCTCTGTTTCTTTGTGGTTTGTTAGTGTTGTAGCTGGATGTCTCTGTTGGTTCTTACGTCTGAGGCCTTGGATTCTCTGCATCCAGTGTGTCCCAGCCAGCCAGCATCCTTTCCACCCGGCAGCCCGGCTTGCCAGTCACCTATTCTGACACCCCCTGCCTCTACTGGACTTCCCACACCCCCAGGACACCTCTGTGCACACTGGCCACCTCCACCGTGTCACAGGAGTCACGCCCTATTTAGGGCTGGTTGGGGGAGAGTATGTCTCCTCCTCTTTGCTGTAACACGTCCTGTGATGCAGCCCATTCTAGCCTGCACTGGGCACTCACATCACAAACAGGTTTTAGTGAAAACTGCGCTTCCCAGTTTTATTCAGCTTCCAGGAACATATCTCTGAAACAGGTACCCAGACAAACATCAAAGAACTCCGCGCCTCTGCTGACTGAGGCTACGGTTGGGGGAACTCGTCTGGCTGACATTTCCTTCCCTTAGGATGGGCTCTTCTGTCCAAAAAGAATCCTAAATTTTTCTTGCAAACAAGCCCCTGGCAGGCAAATTCCACCACGTTCCCAGAGAGGCTCAGATATGTCTGCATCCGCTTCAATCCAGCTAGGACTCCATAACACTGTCAAGTATACCAAAAAACTGCCTTTCTATACTATATTTATACACACTGAGTCCAGGAATGTGGCTTCATGGTGGTTTTTTTTCTTCCTAAAATACAGTTGGAGTCCTCTCCTGGTACTACCCTTCTTATAATATATGGGGAAGATGACTTGACCTTTAATAATTTTTCCCTTTCACATTTTATCTGCAGTCATACACATGTACTTATCTGATTTCACGTCACCAAAACATAAATCTCCCAAACATGATTGCATTTTTAAGACATTTGTATTGTGGGTTGAATAAAGAAAATGCATACCGTTAATTAAGTCCTTCCTCCCTTACGGACCAGCAAAAACAGCCACAAATCCAGGTCTTTCCTGCACAACATGTTTCCTTTCTGGTATCCAGTCTCAGTCTTTGTACTCCGTCCCATGCCTATGTCTCCTATCTCAAACCCCTAAGGTCTCTTAAAGCTCTCTGCTCTTAGCCCAGAATCGCCGCATGTTCAGATCACAGGAGACTACAGCAATCAGGAAGTTAAACACTTCAGAATACGCATGAGGAAAAGGAAACAAAGAGTTTAAGAGATGTGACCAAGGTCACACAGGTGAAAACACCCTCGGCAACACCATTTTCTTTATTTTTGGTGCTCAAGACTGATATCATATTTTTAAATGATCTGTTGCTGTCAAAGCAGAGTCTCTCTCTTTTTTGGCAAAATCCCCTTCCCTTGAGTCTTCTCCCTAAGCCATCATTTGGTTTTTTGCTCAGGACACAGTTAAGACAAGCACATTTATAAGGCAAATCAGGTTACCCAACACCATGCAAATCATGAGACAGCCAAAGTTGAAGGAGCCTTAAGGAACCTTGAGGGAAGACACAGGAGGTCGAACACCATGGAAATCCACAACCTCTCCTAATCCTCTAGCCCTCTTGCTATGCAAATGAGCCCAAGGAGTGAGAGTTTCACTAGAAATTACTGAAATTTATTCATATGGCCATTTTCCTCCTTTAGCCACAGTTGTGGACTGACTTATAGCAAAACTTGATTGCCATAATGATACTTTACACCTGTTAGAACAATTTGCTAAACTGAAAGTAACATTATCACCACTTAGTTTACAGCCAGGACCTTGCGAAAGGCGTGGTCATGTTATCACCTTGACAGGTAGTGATTAAGGCAAGGACAAAGATCCCAAATTCACACCCTAAGGCTTTGTTTCACTAGAAGCAGCTATTTTTTATTTATTCGTTTTTCCCAAGATTACTTACTGCCAACTTACCAATGTTGTCAAGGATTACATGAAAGTTCATGCTGATAAAAGAGATTTGTTAACAGTTTTCAAACCAGGGGCTTTGTTGGGTTTCTGGATCAAGAATCACTGCACATGGCATTTTTTCACTTGAGATAATTTTCACATCTTTGTTATACATTCAACCATCACCTACCTCACTCTTAGTTGGAGAATAGAAAGAAAAAATAACATGTTCAGAGCAAGCCATAAAATAAAGATTAGATCATTCTTCTTTACTAACATTGAAGGAAAAACACCAAGTGTGAGAGCAGGGCCATGCATTCCAACACTAAGTGAGCAATTTTTTCAAGACCAAACCTCAGACGGAGACTAAGTAAGCTGCACTTTTCAGTTTATCCTAACAGTGTGCGGAATAAAGCAAGTATTTGTATTCATTTAGTGAGACTGAGCCCTGATTTACCATATCATACAGTTACATTTCTTGTCCCTGAATCGTGGGTCTCCAGAACAAAATACGGATTCATCCCAAAGGGCCTTTTAAGTCTTTCAAATATTCAAGTCCTTCAACCTTGTCCAAGTAAACACAATTCACCTAATTATCTATTCTAAGAGTTTGATTTCCTTGGAAAATTGGTGTCATGAAGTAATATACACACAGAAAGATTCGCTGAAAAAGCTGCTTACTAAAAATTAAATACTTAAAACCGCTTCAACAATCTAGACATTTTTCAGTACAAGCAAAACGGGAGCAAATGCTTAACTCCTATTAGGTAGCCCTGAGGTCAGAAGGCGGCAAGTTATAACAGAACTGGAAGTTCAGCATTTATCATACCCCCTCTGTGATTCGTTTTGTCATTACGAGCAATTCATTTAATCTCACACATTGGTAGAACACCCTGGAATTAAACAATACTAAATAGAAGTATATACACAAAAGTTGTAACCAGATGGGACCCAGCTGACAGGCGGAATCAATGAAAATAGCTAGAAGACAGTGTGGGAAATAGTGACATAAATAGTAGCTCAGACTCTAAAAGAGGGAAGCACGAGGGTAAATAAACAAGAACCCTTCAAGCGGCATGTTGGAAGGTCAAAGAAGACAAGAGTTTCTCTGAACTCCTTTGCTATTTG
This sequence comes from Tarsius wallacei, assembly GCA_963574415.1. Lineage (NCBI taxonomy): Eukaryota > Metazoa > Chordata > Mammalia > Primates > Tarsiidae > Tarsius > Tarsius wallacei. Next base: position 12,969 of record CAUYQG010252347.1, read on the forward strand.
TTATGTGGTCCACAAGTAATGGGTATCATATGCTCTAGGCCAGATGGTTTTACTAGTAAATTCTATCAGACACTTAAGGAAGACATAATACCAATTCTGCATAGATACTTCCAGAAAACAAAAGGTAAGACTTTCCAAGTCATTTGAAAAGGTAGTATCACTCTGACCAAAATCAGACAAAGACATTACAATGAAAGTATAGACCACAAGGTTTCAAAATCACTGGGCACAAAACAATCACAACAAAATATCATTAAATCAAATTCAGCAACATATAAAGATGACAATCATCCTGACCAAGTGGAGTTTATGCTGGAAATGCAAGGTTGGTTCAACATTTGGAAAAAAAAAATCAGGGATTGGCAGTAGTGGGAAATGGCCAGGAGAGGGGGAACACACCTCATCAACAAGGGTACCTGCATAATGAACATTTGTATAGCTAACCCTGAACTGTACTCCACATATTTAAAATAAAAAATTTTTAAAAAGAAAAATCAAACAATGTCATTCATCATATAAACAAACTAAAGAAAAAGCAAATTATGATCTAAATAGAAGCAGAAAAAAATCATTTTTATAGAATACATAATCCGTGGATAATAAACACTCTAGGAAAACTAGGAATAAGAGAGAACACGCTCAACTTGATGAAGAGCATCTACATAAAACCTGAGCTAAAGTTACACTTAATGGGGAAAAAGTAAATAAGATAGGAATGTCCTCACTCACCAGCCCTAATCAACATCATACTATAGGCCCTAGCCATAAAAATAGAATAACAAAATAAATCCAAACATACATGATGAAATAAAAGAAATAAACTTGTCTCCATTCTTAGGAAACATGATTGTCTATTTGTAGAATTTCACAAAGTTTACAAAAAACACAAATGCAAAGCATACAAATAAAAACTATATATCTACATGCTAGCGATGAACCATGTGAAGTAATAATTTTTAAAAGTATCATTTACAATGGCAACATAAGACATGAAATACCTAGATATAAATATAGTATAACGTGCAAAATTTGTAGGTCAAAAACTATAAAACTTTAATGAGAGCAGAATTGAAAGACTCATACATACTACTAATGAGGAACTAATATTTTCTCATTTCAAGACTTATTATGAAGCTACAATATTAATAATAATGTGGTTTTTCCAAATAAATAAACATATCAATTAACTACAATAGAGAGTCCAGAAACAGGTCCACCCAAATATGGTCAATTTTTTTAATGTTCCAAGAAATTCAAGGGAGAGATGGTAGTTAATTGATAAAAGTACTGGAACAATTGGATATCAAATGCAAATAAAGAAAGAGAAAAACCTTGACCTTAATCTATCCCTTGCACCATTTATAACGACCTCAATGTCAACCCTAAGAGAAAACAATAAAGAAAAACATTTTTTTTCTCTTTACATTGTGACCTAATGAGATTTATTCTGGAAATGCAAGGCTGATTCAGCATTTGAAAATCAATCCAGGTAATCTGCCATGTCAGTAGACTAAAGAAGTAAAATCATATGATAATACAAATTGACACCAAAAAAATTTTTCACAAAATTCAATAATCATGTTATAAGAACTCTCAAGTAAAACGAGTAATAAAAGGTAACTTTGGAGAAAATCTTTGCAATCTTTGATTTAACAAAAGTTTTTTAGAACACTAGAAGAAAATCAATAAATTGGACTTCGTCAAAATTGAAAGCACCTGCTCTTCCAAAGATAACACTGAGAAAATGAAAATACAAACCATAGACTACAAAAAAATATTTACAAAACACATGCCTGAGAAGGTCTCGTATCCAGGATTTTTTTTTCAATTCTCACAACTCAATAATAAGAAAACACAGGACTCAATAAAGAAAATTTTAACAGATACCTCACCAAAGAAAAGGTGATCTATATCATTAATAATTAGAAAGTTGCCAATTAACACCATAATAATGTGATGATGTTTTAAAAATTATCAGGTACTAGCAAAGATGAAGAGAAACTAGAATTCTCATACTTCACTGGTATGAAGGTAAAAATGATACAAACACTTTGAAAAGACAGTTTAATCATTTCTTAAAAAATTAAACATACACTTACCATATGAACAGAAATAGCACTCCTAAGCACTTGTCCAAGAGAATTGCAAACTTTTGTCCTTAGAAAAAAGTTGCACGTGGCCAGCGGAGCGGCTCACATCTGTGATCCCAGCACTTTGGGAGGAAGAGGCAGTGGGATTGCTTGAGCCCAGGAGTTCGAGACCAGCTTAGGCAACAGAGCAAGGCCCCGTCTCTGCAAAAAAAAAAAATAATAAAGGACTGGGCATGATGGTGCATACCTGCAGTACCAGCTTCGCAGGAGGCTGAGGCAGAAAAATCTCCCGAGCCCAGGAAGTCAAGGCTACAGTGAGCTGTGATCAGGCCGCTGCACTCCAGCCTGAGTGACAGAGTGAGACCTCAACTCAAAAACAGATCAATAATCAATAATCAGATAATAATCAAGAGAGCAAAGTAGGAATCTGCAGTTCATACTGAGGGAAGGAAGGAAGGGAAGGATAGGGAATGAGGGAAACAAGGAGACTGAGAGAGGCAAAGCACTGCTTTCCATAAATTTTGGCTACCAATTATAGAAGGAATGATAGAATCAGAAAATACCGTTGGGCTGTCATCTTATAATAATTGACTCAGACAAAAATCAGCATATAAAACTCTAGGTGCTAAGATTTCGCAACTAAAAGATTCTAAAAATTAGTGAATAAAAGTTGTGGAAGGAACAGAATACTCACTCCGGCTCAAAGTATTTTCCACAAAATGCTTGTTAATTATTAAGTGCAAATACTGATTAATTAGCTGCAGAGTAGGAAAACCAGGTGTACACTAAGTTAACAGAACCAGTGGTGGCATAAATGAAGTTACGTGCTACGAAATGAGAGTCCTGTGAAGAAAGCAGTGCTACTTCTATACTATTTTTGCCAGAAAAAAAGGCATATTTGGAGGAAACAGGAAAAGGTCAACCGAGAGGCTGTTTTAAAAATAATTATCTGGTACGATTCTAAAATATCTATGTCAAGAAGCAAAGAAAGGCTGAGAACTGCTCCAGATTTAAGGAGAATGCAGGTAGGTGGCTGTTAAATGAAACTCTTGATCCTGGTTCCTGGACCAGAAAGGAAAGAGGGGAAGTTTGTGTTTGTTTTTGCTGTTTTCTGCACTTTTCTCCTTCTCTTTCTCCTTTTTTTTTTTTTTTTTGGTCTATTGCTGTAATGGAGATTATTGGAACAATCCCTGCAATTTGCATGGGGCTTATGAGCTGTAGGGTAATTTTGTATCAATGATAATTTTCTGATTTTGATATGTATACATTATGAATGAGATGAAAATAGTAGATAGATAGATAGATAAATGATAGATGGAAGATAGATGATGGATAGACAGAGAGATAGATGGATGATAGATATGATAGATAAATATAGATGATAGTTGGTAGATAAATGACAGATAGATGATAGAAGATAGATGACAGATGATGGACAGCAGAAAGATAGATTGGCGATAGATGTGACAGATATAGATGATGATAGATAACAGGTGATAGATAGATAGATAAATGACAGATGGAAGATAGATGATGGATAGACAGAAAGATAGGCGATAGAGATAATAGATATAGATGACTGATGACAGATAGGTGATAGATAGATAGAGAGATAGATGGAAGATAGATGACAAATAGATGATGGATAGACAGAAAGATAGATAGATGACATATATGATAGATAAGTATAGATGATAGTTGATGGATAAATGACAGATAGAAGATAGATGACAGATGAACAGCAGAAAGATAGATAGATGATAGATGTGATAGATATAGATGATGATAGATAACGTGATAGATAGATAGATAGATAGACAGACAGATAGACAGATAGATAGATAAAAAGAAAAGGCAAATATGCTAAAATGTCAACAGCTGGGGAACTAGAGTGAAGGCTAAACAAGATTTCTTTATACTGTTCTTTCAACTTTTCTGTAAGTTCAAAAGCATTTCAAAATAAAAGGTTTAAAAACAAGAGCATTATATGTTTTCTATCCTCTTTTTTATGTCTTGACTCCCACAAAGATGTAAATGACCAGTCAGAAACATTCATTACTTTATTTCTCCCTTGAGTTCTCCTATAGATTTTCAATTAAAAAAAAAGTATACTAGTTGCAATATTAAGGAAAAAAGCACTTTTACGAAAGCCATAAAGATTGTACAATTGTGTTTTTTCACGTATGTGATTGTGACAGGCTCTTTAACTTGGTCACAGTTCAGAGTTGTAAATACATCTGGTCTTGTGACTTGCCCATAAAATCTATTGATGAAGGTTTCCCTTGAACAAAATGCACTCCAAGGAAAGCCTTTTGACCTGACACCATATACAGCATTGGAATAAAAAATACTTTTCTGGTGAAATAGCTGAAAACTCACAGTCGTTGAGCGATACGTGTGTGTGTGCTTGAACTGAAAGTATGAGCCTCGTCTGCATGAGGCTTGTGGGTGTATAATTACCAACATTAAATTATGTGCTTGACATTGACTTACCGCCGCATTTACTGCTGCTATTAAAAACGCGGACTGCGGTATGTGACACGTTCTTCTTATGATAATGCATGGTCTTTATCTACAACAAAGCTCTCTCTTTTCTCTTCATGTGACCCTTGTGTGAGAAGTCTAACCTCTTAGGAACTTTTTAGCGGTAGATACACACTGGAAGGGAAACACCGGTGCCGAGGCCCTGAAATGAACACAGGAACGCAAGTTTGGAATGTGGCCACTTAAAATCCGCAGAAGCTGATTAAAGAGACAATACACGGCTCCAGCGGTGAAACTCAGCACGTTGCTTCACGCTGAACGGCTAGACGTGTCTCCAACTGGCACAATAACTCCAAACTGAAGAAACTAAGAAAGCTAAGTTGTTTCTTAAGTCTTGTGGTTCTGTTTTCTTCTTGTTTAGTTTGCCCAGTCCGTTCAAGTGTGAAGCTTCTCACACGACAGGCAATCAACGGAAGGCACCGACGCCCACATCAGAGGAGAGATGGACCTGCTTGCGGGCGTCTTCCTTTATGTCTGGTCACAGTCCCCCAAGCACTGTGGTGGGTGCGTTCTCAGCAAGAGAGAGGGTGTTGTAGGTCACAGTGAGCATTTCCTAACGCCAGGCAGACCTGCAGCAGGTCTCCGGACCACCACGCTGTCACCACTATAAAGGCCGTGATGTCCCTTTTAGAGAAAAAGACAGACACTAGGTAATTATTTGGATGATCACTTTAGAAGATACTCTAATTCCGGCCAGGCGCAGTGGTTCATGCCTGTTATCCCAGCACTTTGGGAGGCCGAGGCGGGAGGATCGCTTGAACCCAGGTGTGTGAGACCAGCCCGGGTACCATAGCAAGACTTACGTCATCTCTACAAAAAATTAGCCAGGTGTAGTGGCGCATGTCTGTAGTCCTAGCTACCTGGGAGGCTGAGGTAGAAGGATCGCCTGAGCCCAGGAGGTAGAAGTGGCAACGACCTGTGAACGTGCCACTGCACTCAAGCCTGGGCAACAGAGTAAGATTCCAACTGGAAAAACAAACAAACCCTCCAATTTTGTTTACGTTCCCTTAGCAAACCTGTGTAAAAGTAGGTCTGCATCACACAGCCTCCCTATACTCTAGTCCACCAGAGTAAACAATTTAAAAAGACAAGCTGCACTTGAGAAGACATCAACAACCAGACCAACAGGTAGGACAATCCCTATGGGTTTGAGGGAAGAAGGATTTCCAATGTTCACCATGAGATTAAAAGTTTTGTGTCAACAGAATGTTGCTTCAAGGCCTGCGGCCATAACCATTTTTCTTTCCAGTCTAGCCCAAGACAGGCCCCTATGAGTCCCCAGGCTGTACTTGGCCATGAAGGCGTCTCTGCCATTTCACTGCAAACTGAGTCTGTGTTCACTTGGAAAATATGTCCACGCTCTGACTGCAAATCAAAAGAAAAGGCACGGTCATAACAGAGACGGGGCAAAATGCAGCTGACTCCAAATCTGGAAAAATGTACAAGAGAGGCCCAATCCTCCAGGGTCCCTGTCAGATCATCGCCTAGTCACTGTGACGGGGCAGTGATCGGCCTCTGTGCTCAAGGTTCTAAACCAGATCTCGCTTTAAGGCTGAGTTTTCAGAAGATTGCCCAATCCATGACTGAATCCTATCAAACAATCATGTGCTCTGTTCGAAAGTACATCCAAACTACTGCTTCCAGGGTCACCATACACAGAGATGATGTGCATGTGGTCAAGTGACAGGATGGCAAATTCTAGCTTTCAGCAAAATAAGTAAAAGAATATTAACTTCTGATTATCTTGTTTTCTGATAGCATAAGTTGCTGCCTAACCCGCTGATGCAAGAAGTTTTTGCACAAAAATTACAAAAATTCCATGTCATGAGTTTTCTGTCTCTGTACTATGATGATCCATGCAGCCCCTGAAACCTAGACAACACCACTAAAAACTGATCTAAGCCAGTCTGGTCTCGGGCAGCTCTTCGATTATTTCTTTTGTAGAGAATGGCGGGCAGTGAAGGAGCAGAGACTCTGTTATCCCCACAACATCATTGGTTCTCACCGAAGCAAGTTTTAAACCAGATTTTACCCCACGCACGGGCATTTGTTAAACAAGTAGGCATAAAAGTTTCTTCAACCTATTGTGTGAAGTTCATTGACAAAACCCTAGCTCTGTCCTTCCTGGTGTCCTTCAATGAAAGGTTAACAAGGCCAACTCAAAACTGGGGAATCTCAGAGACTGGTGCAAAACAAAAGCATGGGACCCCCCATCAAGAATGATTAAGAATTTCAAGACAGTGACAGCAGAGCATCAAATGAGCACAGGGCCCTCTAAGCATGGGGCTGTGTGACCACCAGCTTCATGCCCACGAAGCTATCTACCTTCAGCACAGACACAGCCATCCAGAGGTAAGATTCTGTCCTCCTACAATCAGTGTCAGGCAGTAAGAGTCGCTCTCCCATCAATGACTGTACAAAGAACTGATCTGAAGTCAAGCCTGGGGTTCTGTCCCTCATTGTAAAAACTTCCAACCTCGCTGATTTATTATATTCTACTAAGACAAGGCTGGAGAGCGTCTCCAAAACATTTTAGCCCACCCATCGACACAAAATACATTTCATTTTACCACTGACGGTCTGTTTCTAGGATCCATCACGCCGTTATCAAGCCACTGTTCCAAGGAGAAAGCCATTTAGCAAAACGGTGTTGGTACAAACGACAGATGCATTGGAAGTAGCTAGCATCGGAAAATTGAATTCTCACCTGAAATATAGAAAAGAATCCCCAAACAGCACCTTCCTGCTTGGACACCAGACTCTCCCTAGTGTGAGGCTTCAACTGGCTGGTCCATGCACGATCGCGCTGTCTGAGGGCCTATGGATATCACAGCCATCAGAAAGGACAGTGATTTCCACAGCACCCGTGCTCAGAGAAAAGGAGGCACTGGAAGTGTGGCCGGGATTTTAATCCAAATTGGGCATTCTCAATCAGGTATTTCTCCCTCTTCTGGCCACATCACAGAGCAAAGTTGAGCCAAAGCATCACACCAGCCGGCAAGGTACAGTTGCAAGAAGAGACAGAAAGTACCAAAGAAAAGATGGAAAGGAAGATTCCAAGCTCTTATTTTGCGATCAGAAATTAAACATACCTCCTTATCTTCAAGCAATTTATAAAAGATGAGTTACACTTCTTATCATTTTAGGTTTTAGATCCAAAATATAATCCAATCAAGAGAGTGCCTCGTTTTGAGGGATTGGTCTACACAAAGTAAAAGAAATAATAATAAACCTACGTGAATGAAATCCAACCATTCTGAGACCACACCATGAGTCCAGAGTGGCAGACTAAAATAGTGATGACTGCGAGGGGCGGGTGGGGAAGAGACACGGAGGGAGAATTCAGGGGTCAAGGACAAAAGGGTCCAGGAGGAGGGATACGGGAGGAAGAGGGGAAGGAAGGGAAGGGGGGACAGCTCAGGGGAGGACATGGTCTCTAAGAACTCAGAAGGAAAGTTTTACATCCTCACATCGAGAGCAAGCATGACATTAGGGGTTAAGACTGGAATAAAGAAAAGGTAGTCAATAAAACTTCAGTTCATTGTCAAAGCCCTAGCTCTGTTCTTCCTGGTGTCCTTCAATGAAAGGCTAACTCAGCCAACACAAAACTGGGGATTCTCAGAGACCGGTGCAAAATAAAAGCACGGGGCTCCCCATCAAGAATGATTAAGAATTTCAAGACAGTGACAGCAGGGGAACGCTACCCCCCCCACCCCCGCCGAAATGCCCTTCATTAAAGAAAGCGTTCCTTATTTCCATCTCTGCCCCAGTTAATATTTGAACCTGACAGATCTGGGAATCAGATGGAGTTGGGCTGTCACTCGATGTCACCTACTCACTGTTTTTTTCACTCCCAAAGCTCTCATTGGCCTTAGAATTCCTGAGGGCAGCCTTTCTGTGGACCTTCAAACACACCCAGAGTGAGAAGAACCTCCCGGCCTTCACATTCTGGGTTTTTTTCATTGAGTTGTATTTATATATGGTATTCACCTGGCTGAATCACCATTCAGTGTATACACGCATCGAGACGCCACAGGGCGCTCCGTATTCCTGGGCTGGTGATGGGCTGTCTTCATTTCAACGGCCACGCCATACTCTGCTTTGTGCTGCTGGGATGGGATGTGTCTGCTGTCTAATTTCCCGGGAGGCTTTGCTGAAGGGGCGTGAGAGAGGCGAGGTGGCCGCTATACCTAAACACCACACTGAGCCCCATAAATACTCACACTTCCATCTGTCCACTCAAAACGGCATTAAAAAAAGAGGTGGAGGAGACTTACTTCTTCCTGATTGCGTGCTGCTTCTGCCAGCTTGACCTCCTCACGGGCAGTTCACACCAGGGCAGCAGCTGGTGAGACTGGCAGCTTGGCACACCGTGAGCACGTTTCCAGACGAGCCTGCCTGGAGAAGCCAGGCCCTGACAGACAGGGTTCCAGCTCCACAGGGAACCTCCTCCAGCAGCCCTCCCAGACTCCCCAGGTCCTGGGATTAGCAGCTGCTTCTTGCCATCAAAAGCTCCTTGACACGTCATTCTCCTCTTTTGCCATTCCAGTGTCCCAATACCTGCTGGGCAATTTTGGGTATTAATCTTCTGTTAGAATAACTTGTATGATTTTTACCTTCTCACTAGACATTGACTTATACAGCTCCTTGTCATCGAAGGAAGCCAAGAACTTCCTGATACGTGATAACTAAGCACTTTTGGGGTTTAGCAAAAATTTCTCCAGCCTGCAAAAAACTTTTTTTTTTTTTTGAATTGGAGTCTCACTCTATTGCCCAGGCTGGAGGGCAGGGGCACACTCACGGCCACCGCAGCCTCGACCTGCTAGGCTCAGGCGACCCTTCCATCTCACCCTTCCAAATAGCTGAACTACAGACGCACACCCCCACACCCGGCTAGTTGTTGTGATTTATTGTAGAGAGGAGGTCTCACCAAGTTGCCCAGGCTGGTCTTGAACCCCCAGGCTCAGGCAATCCTCTCGCCTCAGCCTCCCAAAGTGCTGGGATGACAGGCTGAGCCACCGCCCCCAGCCCAAAAGCCTTTTAAACCATGTCAGATGATGCTGACTCTACTGGAACAAAGACAGACCTTTTGAACAGCTGGATTAAAATGAAACAAGAAGATAACGTTTTAACATCACTACAGGTGGAGAAATAGACATCATTATCAAGAGGAAAGGGATAGCGTGGCACCCTACTCTGCGGTGTATGATCGTCCTGAGCTGATGAGACATGACGTGGCGTTGTCCCAGGACTAAAGCGAGTCGTTATCCTTGCATGAAGCCTGATCTTCAGGATTTCACAGTTGTCAGCACAACCCTCCTCAGAGATCCTGGCCTTGAAATGTAAAGAGACACTTTTCCTTCTCCCCTGGCTCCCACAGAAAACCCCTCCGACCAGAAATTTCTTTAGAGGTTCAGCAGACTCTTGAAGCCAAAAGTAGCCTAGCCAAGAGCAAAAGAATAAGTAAAGTGAAAAGTCCACAATTGAGAATGGAGGGTTCAGCCTAGGAGAAAGGGGAGAAGTGACACACCCCAGCAAAAATAAAACCCCAGAGTCCGTTGATCAGACTTGAGAGACACCTGGGAAGTGAAGATCAAGAATGGGCTCAAAACCTGAGGTCTTGAAATTGTCCTTCCTTGACATCACTTGGCCCTTGAAGGCCAAGTTCTACGTACACGTCCGTGTTTAATAGCACAACCTGCAGCGGCCCTCCATACCACGCCCTTCTCTGGAGACTGAGAGATTAGCGCATGTGCTCGTGATCACACTGCAAATAAATAACCGCCCTCAGTGAAAACTCAGATATGCCCAACTCTGGAATGTCTACTTTGGACGCCGTTCAATACTGCATCTTGTCAGGAGGAGACAAAGGAATCTCGATAGAAACTGCACCCGGATTGTCAGCACGAATAGAGAGAGAAGGACCGCATGAATGGATGATGGGTGGACAGACATCACATCTTTCCTGCCTCCCAATTCTCGATCTCGGATGAGCATAAATGCACTTTCTGATTCCCTCAATGGACAGAACAATAAAAGATCCAACCCAACATTTCTGGATGTAGGAAGTATTGAATGCACCAGTGAGCCAAGGCTGATGTCTTTTCATGATACTCAGAACCAAGGAGTTCTAGCAGAAACCTAATTCGATTGTCACAGGCCTATTACAAATTTATGAAGTTAGGTTCTGCCTACAATATACACTCATTTTTTCCTGAAAAGTCCATAAAATACTTCACAATTCTTCGACATAGGGATAAACCTTTCATAACCCTGACAGAAATAAGACATAAGGCAAGAGGAAATCAATGACATTAAAACTGTCAATAGTTTCCAGGTGCCATTTTATAAGAAAGTATAATGCATGGAAACTGAAAACTGTGGGAACTTTTTTCTGTGCTTTCAAAATCACTCTTTTAAGAGGCATGTTGGGTGAAAATAGAACCGTTTGTATTAAATACACAACGGGAATGGGGAAATACCAGGCATGTTTTTCAGAGAAATAAACAATTGCAAATGAGCAGAAGCAACAGAAGTGATGATATAAATGAGGTTTTCATTCGGAGCTAATGACTTGCAGGGGATGGACGTGACTGACCATGAGTAAAAGAAAGCAGAAAAGGAAGCTCTGTGTCTCCTGGCGTCTGCATGGCCCAAGGAGCAGGTGACTCCACAGAGAGGAACCATTGGCTGCTGTCGTGAAACCAAATAATCCTTGCAGAGATGTCCAGAGGCTACACCACAGCTCCCACGTTCTCCCTGCTCTGGAATCTTCTGATCCGTAAATTCTCCTCCCCAAACTAATTTTGCCTGCATTGATGTTACATGAGCACTCTGTCTTGTTTTGGTTTTGCATTCCAAAGTATACATCTGTCTTTGGAGTTTTCGAGGCCTGCTCTTAACCTGCTGGTCTCACACTAAACGCCCAGCTGAAGTCAGGGAGCAAAATGTTGGCAGTTTTTCCATTTGGGTAATCAGCCGTCCCATGAGGCATACATCTTAGCTGAATTCAGTGGATTTCATAGAAACTTCAAAACAGTACCTCAAATATAATAATACAGACCTATCCTGCAGAAATCAGGGAACCTGTGATATGAAATAATACAACAGCAGTCCACCTCTGAGAAACAAAAAGAGCCTGAATTAAGGTGGTAGCACTTTTAAAATAATAAAAATGGATGAGATTTTTTGAGCAGTGACTATGCTGCAGTCTTCTAAGGTTATAGATACGTTACCTTGTAATCTTTGAAATAATCCTACAAGATAATGTGCTAATAAATTGCATCTTACATATGAGGAAACTGAGACTCAGAGAGCTTAAGAAAATTGCCCAAGGTCCCAGAGCTAGAAAACAGCAAAGCCACGACTCGAACTCAAGGACTCTGTGTTAAGGCCACACCCTTAACAACTCTGCACACTGCCTCTCGGCATGGGTAGAAAGACTGAGAAACACGACTCAGGTGGGATGCACCCAGTGGCAACTAAGCAGATAAAGGAAAATGGAGAAAGGGCGCATTTGACTGTGAAGCGAGATGACGGGAAGAATGCTGTCACCAAAGCAGATGAAGATAGTTTGGAGAAGGCTGAGGTGAATCTTCAGCAGAATTCCCAGCTGGAGATCTCAAGCAAACATCTAGACATCCTCGTCCAGAGCTCAAGAAGGCCTGAGACAGACATCTGGGCATAGTCTTCACGGAGGTGACATTTAGAGACGTGGACGTGGACAAGAAACCCAGGGGAAATCACAGAAAGAGAAGAGCACTCACAAGACGTAGAACCTCGGTGAATGGCAGAAAACCGGGGCAGGGCTGTGCTCCAGGAGAAAGAAGGCTTAAGGAGCAGAGACCAGATACTCCATAAGACAGAAAAATCCGAACTGAGATTAGACTACTGTGCTTGATATTTAGAAGGTATATCAAGAGCCTTAAGACAGTGTTTTCATGTTAGTGGTAATTTTTTTTTCTTTTCAAGTCAGAGTCTCACTCTGTCGCCCAGGCTGAAGTGCAGTGGCACACTCACGGCCACCGCAGCCTCGACCTGCTGGGCTAAGACTATCCTTCCACCTCAGCCTTCCAAGGAGCTGGAGCTGCAGGCATGTGCTTGGATAATTTTTTGATTTATTGTAAGATGAGGTCTCGCCAAGTTGCCCAGACTGGTCTCGAACCTGTGGGCTCAGACAATCCTCTCACCCCAGCCTCCTAAAGTGCTGAGATTATAGGCGTGAGCCACTGTGCCCGGCAGTGGTAAATGTTTTTATATACAATATGGATAAAGGCAAATAAAATAAAAGATATATTCATCAAATCTATAGATGTCATGAGGAAATAAAAGTTAATCTTGTCAATACATAATTCAACATTAAAGAAATATTGAATGTGCTATCAAGATAAACTAAAATTAGCATAGTGAAATTTAGTAGAAGCAAGTAAAATATTGGCTGTGGAAGATAATCCTGACCAGGCAGAGTGACTCACGACTGTAATCCCAGGACTTTGGGAGGCTGAGACAGGAGGATGGCTCGAGCCCAGAAGTTTGAGATCAGCCTGGGCAACAGAGCAAGACCTCATCTCTACAAAAAAAAAAACCCAAAAAATTAGTTGGGTGTGGTGGCATGTGTCTGT
>CAUYQG010252362.1:0-10006 GCA_963574415.1 Tarsius wallacei
GCACGCCTGTAGTTCCAGCTACTTGGAAGGCTGAGGCGGAAGGATCGCCAGAGCCCAGCAGGTCGAGGCTGCGGTGGCCGGGAGCGGCCACTGCACTCCAGTCTGGACGACAGTGAGACTCCAACTCAAAAAAAAAAAAAAGAAAAAAAAAAGAAAGAAATACAACCTTCTCATTTTAATGAAATCCAATTTATCTAGGTCTGGCACAGTGGCTCACGCCTGTAATCCCAACACTTTGGGAGGCCGAGGCAAAAGGATTGCCTAAGCCCAGGAGGTCGAGGTTAGCCTGAGCAACACGGTGAGACCTCGTCTCTGCAATAAATTAAAAAATTAGCCAGGTGTGGTAACATGCACCTGCAGTACCAGCTACTTATAAGACTGAGGCAGATGGATGTTCCGAGCCCAGCAGGTCAAGGTTGTGATAGCCATAATCATGCCACTGCAGTGTCACTTTGAGTGACAGACTGACTCAAAAAAAAAAAAAATCAAATTTATCAATTTTGTTTTGATTTCTTGTGTTTTAGGTGTTATATCTAAGAAACCAGTGCCTAATCCCAAGGTCAGGAAAATTGACACCTTTGTTTTCTTCTAAGACCGTTACAGTTTTAGGTCTTATATTTAGGTCTTTGACCCACCCACCTTAAGCTAATTTTTGTATGTGTTGTGTGAGACCAGAATGCAACTTCATTACTTTGCATGTGGAAACCTAGCTATCTCAGAACCATTTGTTGAAAACACTATCCTTTCCCTATGATCTTGGCACCCTTGCTAAAAAATTACTTACCGTAAATGTATGGGTTTATGTCTGGACACTCAATTCTATTCCATTGATTTATATGTCTATCATTTTGCCAGTACTGCATAGTCTTGATTACAATAGCTTTATTTTGAGTTTTGAAATCGGGAAATGTGGGTCCCTCTGATTTGACTCTGTCAAGATTGTTTTGGCTACTCTGGGCTCCTTGCCATTTCCATATGAATTTTAGAAACAGCTTGTCAATTTTTACAAAAAGGCCAGCTGGGATTTTTTTCTTTTTTTAGTTGGTGTCTCACTCTGTTACACAGGCTGCAATGCAGTGGCATGCTCACGGTCACCCCAGTGTCGAACTGCTGGACTCCGGCGATCCTTCCGCCTTCGCCTTCCAAGTAGCTAGAACTACAGGCGCACGCTACCACGCCTGGCTAATTTTTGATGTTTTTACTGTAGAGACAGGGTCTCACCAAGTTGCCCGAGCTGGTCTCGAACCCGTGGGCCTAGGCAATCCACTCACCTCAGCTTCCCAAAGTGCTGGGATTACAGGCTGAGCCACCGTACCTAGCCCAGCTGGGATTTTGATACGAACTGTGCTGAATCTGTACACCAATCTGGGGAGTACTGCTATCTTAACAAAATTAAGACTTAGTCCTAAGTATTTTATTATTTTTGGTGTTAGTATAAATAAAATTTTCTTAATTTCCTTTTTGATTGCTCATGTCCAAGATATAAAAATACAGCTTTGATTGTATTCATATGCAATCTCATTAAGCTAATTTATTAGTTCTAATAGTTTGTGTGTGCATCACCTAGGATTTCCACATACAAGATCATGTCATCTCCAGAGGTTTTATATTTCCCAATCTGAATGCCTGTATTTATTTTTCTTGCCTAGCTGTCCTCTAGGACAATGTGGAATATAAGTGAGAACTGACATCCTTGTCTTGCTGTTCTTAGGTGGAAAGCTTTCAGCCTTTCACCACAGAGTATGATGCTGATGTTAGCTGTGGATTTTTCAAAGATGCCCTTTATCAGGTTGAGGAAGTTTCTCTCTATTCCTAGTTTAAGTGTTTTTATGATGAACAGGTATTGGATTTTGTAAAGTGCTTTTTCTACATCTACTAGGAAAATCATGTAGTTTTTATTCTGTATTCTATTAATTTGGGGTATTACATTGATTTTCACATGCTGAACCAACCTTGCATTTCTGAGGAAAATCCCACTTAGTAGCTGTGACACATAATCCTTTCTTTCTTTCTTTTTTTTGAGTCGGAGTCTCACTGTCGTCCAGGCTGGAGTGCAGTGGCACACTCATGGCCACCACAGCCTCGACCTGCTGTGCTCAGGGGATCCTTCCACCTCAGCCTTCCAAATAGCCGGAACTACAGGCATGCACTACCACGCCTGGCTAATTTTTGATTTATTGTAGAGACGAGGTCTCACCAAGTTGCCCGGGCTGGTCTCGGACCCACGGGCTCAGGCAATCCGCTCGCCTCAGCCTCCCACTGTGCTGGGATTACAGGCTGAGCCACTGAGCCTGGCCCACATAATCCTTTCTATATGTTGCCAGATTCAGTTTGCTAATATTCTGTTGAGGCTTTTAGCATCTATTTTCCTTCATGTGGAACAACAGTCTATGGTTTTCTTGTGATGTCTTTATATGGTTTTGCTATCAGGATAATACTGGCCACAAAGAATGTATTGGGAAATGTTCTCTCTTGTTTTTTGGAAGAATTTGTGAAGAGTTGGTGTAAATTATTTAAATGTTTAACAAAATTCGCCAGTGGAACCATCTGGTCCTAAGCTTTCTTTTTGCAGGAAGATTTTTAAAGATCTCTTTACATGTTACAAGTCTATTCAGTCATAATTTCTAACCCACAAAAATTAAAAAATTTAGGGCTGGGTACAGTGGCTCATGCCTATAATTCCAGCACTTTTGGGAGGCTGAGGTGAAAGGATTGCCTGAGCCCACAGGTTCGAGACCAGCCTGGGCAACTTGGTGAGACCTCATCTGTACAACAAATCAAAAAATTAGGCGGGCGTGGTGGTGCATGCCTGTAGTTCCAGCTACTTGGAAGGCTGAGGCGGAAGGATCACCTGAGCCCAGCAGGTTGAGGCTGCAGTGGCCATGGTTGTATCTTATTTAATTGTACTGATAATTTAAGATTTTTATTTATCACATCTACTCAGTTTTTTCCTGGTAATTTGCTATATGACAGCTTTTAAGATCACAGGATTTTGGCTGGGCACAGTGGCTCACACCTGTAATTCTAGCACTTTGAGAGGCCAAGATGAGAGGACTTCCTGAGTCCAGAAGTTAGCAACAAGTTTCAGGGGAGTATGCAAAAAAAAAAAAAGAAAGAAAGAAAGAAACAAGTTTCAGCAACATAGCGAGACTTTCTCTCTACAAAATCAAATAAATAAGCCAGGCATAGTGGTGTGGGCCTATAGTTCCTGCTACTTGGGAGGCTGAGGTGGAAGGATCACTTGAGCACAGAAGGCTGAGGCTACGGTAAGCTGTGTTCATGCACTCCAGCCTGGGTGACAGTGAAACTGACTCAAAAACCAAAACCAAAACAACAAAACACACACATGCACAAATAGATTACAGGATTTCTCTACTTATCTCATGCTAAATTATATTTCCTCCAGTACACCTTTCCCCTTCAGTGACTCACAAAAGTAATCCTTCCTGTTTTCATAACTGAAACAGAATCTGGCAAATGTCACAAGACTTGTGTGCAACATCTGCACTACAGCAGTCCTCCCCCCACCCCGTGTCATTTGCTCTAATACATGTTTTTTCAAACCTTCTCCAATGTTTGCTACAGGTTTTTTGACAGCATTTGCTGACCAAAAAAAAAAAAAATGCATTTTAGTTTGACATCATAAGCCAGGCATGGTGGCTCATGTTTGTAAACCCAGCACTTTTGGGAGGTGGAGGTGAGAGGATTGCCTGAGTCCAGGGGTTCAAGTGAGACCTCAACTCTACAATAAATAAAAAAATTAGCTGAGTACAGTGGTGTGCTCCTGTGGTTTCACTTACTTGGAAGGCTGAGGTGGAAGGATCACCTGAGCCCAGCAGGTCAAGGCTGGGGTGACCATGGGAAAAAAAAAATTTGTCATCATAATGTTTCAGTCATTTTTACTGGCACAGGAAAGAAGCATTTCCCCAATGGCATAGGGCTTTTTGTCTTTTGAGATTAACCTCAGAAGGTTTCTAAATATTTATCACACAGCTAATCACACTGTCTGAAGTGCTGGACCAAATGGCAGTACACATCTCTCTACATTCTGGAAAGATCTGCCTCATGTTCTGATGTATGTCAAGTGACAGTCTCACAAATCACAGTGGCTTTAGCTATCCTGAGCTAATCTCCCCACATAGCATACTCTCTGAGGGAAGATCAGCTACGTCAAGAATGGTTCCAATCCCCTACTTTAAGTAGGCTCTAGAAAAATGGCATGTTTCTGGTCAACTTCTGGGGAAAAGTGATGAGATTGATTTTTTGCCTCACAAAGTGCCTGTCAACACTCGAGGTGAGAAGACACTGTCATATCCTATGCTCTCCTTTCATGTGCTTGCATGGTCAGACTCACCTTCAATACACACCTTGTAGCACCCTTCCTATGTCCCAGTCGGTTTCAGAAAGGGCAGCATCAGTAATAAACACGAGCAGCACAGTGAGTTCACCAGCACGCACACAGGCAGCATGGCGCCAGCCGAGGCCAGCGTGACATGACGGGGTCGCAGGGCCAAGCCTCCCACGGTCGAGTGCCCTCATCCCTTGGGATGGCTCACTGACCAAACACAACACACAAGCCACAGGCGGCACCAATGCCAATTCCCATACACAATGTTAGCAAAACTCCCTTTCTCGCATTTGAGATAAAACATTTAAAGGGAAGCCAGCAGTTTCACAACATGGTTATTACTCTGGCAGTTTCATACCTGGCTCTGGTATCTAGCAGGGCCCAGGCCTCTCAGTACTCCCCTTACTATGAGTCAGAAATATGTTATCAAGTACAAAAAAAGCAACATGATATCATTACAATTTTCACACAGAAACAGTGACATTCTCTGCTAAGACACCAGTGCTGTGGTGCTTGTCACATGCCTGCCAAGGCTGGTCCTGGACATTTCGCTGTCGTCAGGTTACTGTGGATGGGCAACTTTCCATGATGTGTCCTGACTGGTTGTTAATGGTATTCAGAACGGTGGCTGATTTCGTGTATTTCTCACAGTTCCTGTTATTGTGCTGACCTTTCTTAATGGTTACATTTACTTCTATTTCAATTCTTACTGGTTGGGACAGAATTGCCAAAACAATAAATAATTTTCAATTTGTTAATTGAAGAATGATTTCTCCTCTGTTCTCCACAGAGCTTATAATCCCGATAGTCAGAAACAAAGAAGCAAAATGCATGACCAGCAAGGGCGGTCATGGCGAGGAGGGAAAAGAAACAGACAAGATAGGGGACAGCCAGTTTCAATGGGTGACCAGAGAAGCTTCACTGGGCAGGTGACACTTCAGTTAAGGTGGAAGAAGGTGACACCTGTGGGAGAGCATTCCTGAACAAAGTCAACCAGTGCAAAGGCCCTAGGCGTGGTATGTGGGCCTGACTGAGAAGCAGCAGAAAGGCTGCTGCGCTGAGCACCCAACGGGAGCATGCGGGAGTAGGCTGGGGTTAAGTCACGAAAGGCCTGGAGGGTCGCTGAAAACCCTGACCTTACCCCAGGAAAGACAGGAAGCTGCCAGGAAAGAAGCATGGCATGATCTGGCAAGCTGGTGGCTGGGTGGAAAAAGACTACAGTGGGCGTGGCAGAGCAGGGCCTGTCAGGAGATGACCTCAGTACCTCCAGAGAGAGATGATGATGATTTCAGCCACAGTAGCAGCAGTATCCTATATATGTCCTGACAGTAAAGCAAAGAAGACAGCAGACAGACTGGATGGACACTGTGAGAATGGAGGCGTCAAGGCTGACAGCAAGGTTCCAGCCTGGCAGATAGATCTGAAGGGGCTGCCCTTCCTGGAGAGAAGTGGTCCGGGCAGGAGGCAATTAAGATGAGAAGTCAGGTCTAGTTATGCCGAGGTGCCCCACAGCCACCCAAGTGAGTGTCTTAGGTCACAGGGCACAGGACTCCGGGGTTTGGGAGTCATCAGTGTATACAGGGAGTCCTTCTGGTTCATGAGACCTAATGAGAGCACCAAGATGGCGAGCACCAACAGAGACCAGGGCCAAGAACTAAGCCCAAGGCCACCCCGATATGTAGAGGTCAACATGATGTGGGAGACTGGGCATGGAGCTTGCGGGGGGCTATGAGCACAAAGGGAAAGCAGGTGAAGATGGCATCCTGGGAGTTAGACAGAAACGTGTTACAAGAAGGGGGATTGATCCATGGTTGCATCACTTGGAGAGATCACGATGAGCAAGGAGAAACTACCATGGGAGTGGCCCAGCTACAGCATGCAATGGGGCAATGCCAGAAGAGACTCAACTCTGGGGCCCCAGGAGGGCCGACTCAGGAAGAGGATGACTGTGGGTTTCGTCCATGAATAGTTAACTGGAAGATGGTGGTGTGCATACACCTTCAAATCATGGGGGGTCTGGGGCATGAACAGAGGGGCTGGCCTTGGGCAGGGCACAGATGACACATCCTGGGTAAGGAGGGAACAGACAGGAACCAAACCACCAGCAGAGCACAAGATGGGTCAGATACTGGAGGCTGAAGGAGAAAATGAGGTAGACGAAACAGTCCTCGGGGTGTAGGAGGTAGAAGGACTCCAGAAACGTACCACATTCCTAGGCAGCACCCAGTGCCCATGCAGGTGAGCCACCGGGGCCCTCAGCAGTTGGCGCAGCTTTTGTGGTCAGTACGAGTACCGTGCAGAGCCAGGTCACCACGCTCAAATTCTAGAATGATGGAAGTAAGATGGGCAGGAAGCGGGGGCTGAGGTTGCAAGGTCACAAAGGCCAGAGGAGAGGTGGGAACGCAAATGCTGGGCACACCCAGGCAACCACACACCCCACACTGGTAAGTGCTCTGGAATGCAGCAAGCGGACAGAGGGGGACGCAAAGTCTAAGGAACTTGCTCAACAGACAGAAGTGAAATTCCTTCACCAATAGCCATGCACTGGGTCTTCTCCGTGTGGAGGCACACAAAAAGAACTAAATGAAGCCCCTACAGAGCAGGAATTCTAAAGCACACTCATATAGAAACAGTACAAGTCGTGTAGGCTCTTCTGTCACACGAATGCCTTTAAGGAAACAAAATAGGGTAAGGGACAAAGAGCAAAAGGAACCGCAAAACTCCAATGTTCTTTAGGCCGTCGTTGAGCCCACAACAGGCCATATGTATTCGTTCAGATTCCTTCAAAGCTAGAAGTGGCCAACACCATGCTCCAGCCAGTGGGCTATGTCGCTGAGGTATAAATGCTCAAGAAGACTTCTGAGTAGACCCGTGCAGGTACTGGCCCACAGGGCTGGCACCATTTCCCTTACCCCTCCCTACTGGAGCCCCAGCAGCTACTATGAATTAAGAGGGAATCTCAAGGGTGAACATGAGAAATAGGAACTGGGAACACCCAGGGCTGCAGCCGGTCACTGAACGAGTGGCAGGAGGACACCATCTCCAACAGAGATGAGAAGACAGAGTGGTGAGGCATAGGTTTGGGGCTCCCAGGCCAACATGTGGTGTTCGGTTTTACACATGGTATCTTTGATGATCCATCTTGCTGACATCTGAAGAGACAGATCCAGCAGGAGGCTAGCTACACAAAGTGGAAGTCCAGGGGAGGCCTGGTGGGAGGCAGAGGTGTGAGGATATATGCATCAAGACTGTCTTGAAAGCCACATGACCCCAGAGGGCCAGCTGGTGACCAAGGGTGAAGAGACTCAGATGGGAAGAAACAGCACGGGCACCCAAAGAAGATGGGCATTAAGGGGCAGAGAAGCCCAGAGAATGGCACCACAGGAGTCAATGAAGGAAAGACCCGAGGTGCAGCAAGGAACTGGGATGGGTCACTTTCAACATCAGTTCATAGGGTCCTCAACAGGAACATGTGGGTGGAGTCTTAGGGCAAAGTCTGATTTAGAGAAAACAGGAAAAAAGGGGAGGAAGAGGGCAGAAAAGGGAGCAGTAGCCGGAGTAGCACACGGGCAAGGAAGGGGTTGAGTTCGCCACGGAAAACCAGATCATCGACCCAGTCACATGGGGGAACAGACGATGCAGAACAGCAGGCAAGCAGACCCACACAGCACACAGATGAGGCCAATGGGCAGCACATCCACAAAGGGGTGGGGGCAGGGTGGGCAGCGGCTGTGTGATGGGTGTGGGTGGTACGAAGTGTGAAACAAGGTCTGAGGGAGGGGCATAAGTAAAGGAGTCATCTAGGAGGAGAGCAGGGAGATGGATGGGGGTGAGGGGCGCTGGGTAGCACTGGAGGTCCAGGGTGTGGGACCTGGTGCCAGGCCATCAGCCCAGCGGGTGTTTTTCTCCACTCATCCACATTCTGCTGAATAGTCACTAAATACCTATTAAGGCAGTAAGTAATTCTTTTTTTCAGGTTTTCAAAATAATAGTCCCTACGATTCTGCAACAATATATACCTAAAGAAAATCAACAGCTACCCCTGGCAGAAACCCTGCTTTGTGATGCCTGAGTCAGCACCTGAACATCTCCACTGCACCTAAGCCCCAAAGAGAATGGCATCTGACATGCTGCGCCTCTGTGCAAAGGAAGCTCACACACTGCAGGTGCTGCTGGCCTCTATTCTGCCGATCTGTCCCCTTGGACTCACTCCCTGCCCTGCTGACCTCTGCCCCTGGCACTCATGGTCTCACTGTGAGATCCTCTCCACGGCTCTGGGGACAATCCCAGCCACGTCACCCTAATGAAACTATGTGCCTAGGGTTAGGGTCTGCCAAGACTTCAACACAGACCAGTAGCCTCACTGCCCCCAAAGACAGCTCCTGACCACCACCAGCTCAAGTCATGGTCTTCACCCAGGGAGGTCAATCCCACCCTTCCTGCTGTCCAACATTCACTTTGACTTCATCAATGTGTAAAGGATCTGAACTGTTTACGTTCATGACATCACACTGTAATTCTCCCTCTCACCAGAGCATAGGCTGCAGGACAGGGACCTTGTCTTCTCATCATGACATCCCAAGACCTGGTCCATGAAGGCTCTCCATGGCTGCCTGGGGAACGCACACAAGAAGTGCACATAGGCCAGGCTCGGTGGCTCAGCCTGTAATCCCAGCACTTTGGGAGGCCAAGGCAAGTAGACTGTCTGAGCCCGTGGGTTAGAGACCAGCCCAGGCAACTGGGCAAGACCTCATCTCTACAATAATTAAAAATTAGCCAGGCGTGGTAGAACCCGCCTGTAGTTCCGGCTACTTGGAAGGCTGAGGCAGCAGGATTACAGGAGCCCAACAGGTCGATGTTGGGGTGGCCGTGAGTGTGCCACTGCACCCCAGCCTGGACGACGGAGTGAGACTCCAACTCAAAAAAAAAAAAAAAGAAGAAGAAGTGCGCAGACTTTGGCATCAGCACCCTGAGCTGGCAGCCCAGTCCTACCTGATGGCTGTGCCCATGCTCAGGTCCCTGGGCCACTCTGGTCCTCATTTCAGTAGTACCTCTAACCCCATTCATTCTCTATAGAGAACTAGGTATTAGAAAGTCCTTTCTTTTCCTGACTCAAAATTTGTTAAAGTAATACTTAAAAAATAAAAATAAAAAACTACCCCGCAGCTAGCAGGGAATCCAAGCCTGCATCCTCATCTCAGCCTGTACCTATCCAGGTGGAAAGTCCCAGGCAAGAAGGGAGATGTGTGCCAGCACAAAGGGTGCAGAGCACACCAACAGGATGTACCAGCTGCATCAGTATCCAGTGAATGGTGTAGAAGAGCGGAAGGCCAGGGGACACAAGGAGGGCATGGCTCTTCTAAGAAAAAAACTTCAAGTGTGCTCTCAAGACTGGTACAACTCTGGAAGGCAATGTGAGGCTACTTCAGATAAGAGCAAACAGTGCTTTGAAGGTCTGACAAGGTTTTGAGCCTGGGAAGAAGAAGGGGATGATAGTTTATTAAGTGCCCGTGTGCAAGACAGAGGACCAGGTTTCTCTAATAGGATACAATTGCTTTAACCGGGCTCAGTAGCTTAGCCTGTAATCCCACGCCTTTGGGAGGCTGAGGTGAGTGGATTGCCTGAGTCCGCGGGTTCAAGACCTGCCTAGGCAACTTG